>JADRCH010007713.1:6465669-6766997 GCA_019843965.1 Rhynchomys soricoides
CTCCTCCTCCTCCTCCTCCTCCTCCTCCTCCTCCTCCTCCTCCTCCTTCCCATACTACGTGCTTTTATGGCTGAAATGTATTGTTCTGTGTAGACTAGGTAATTAAATATTTTGGTTAAACTATTTTATTGAGACAATGGCCCAGTGTCTTTATCTTTATTTGTTTTTATCTTTAACTGACTTACAAACAGATTTAAGGATATATAATCCTCTTGTAAATTGGGACCACTTGGATAACACATAGCTTTGGGGATACCTTTTCTATCAGATTAGTTGGAATAGTGTACACTGCAGTTCGTTTAACACTTCAGTTGTTATAAAAGCATAATTTCAATAGTATGTAAGTTTAATGTAACTTTGGAGACTTAATCTTGGTTTGTTCATTGCAATGTTAATTTATTTAAGTTTTAGCTATTTTAAAATAGGCTTGTGTGGGGGGGCCTAGTAATGTTTTTTTTTTTATTTTGGTACCATTAGATTTTGAAATGAAAGTGACTTTAAACTAGGCTCCAAGGAGGTGTTAGTAAAATTATTAGTAATGAGTTTGGATGCTTTGAAAAAAGTATACTAGTCAATGAATAAATATAATATAATGTAATAGGATCTCTTTATAATGCTGCTGCTACAGGGCCCACTATCTGTCATGCAAACTAATTTTGCTATCCAGTGATAGTTTCGTCAGCCATCAGATTTAACTGAAGATAATAAAAGCTCTGTTCTTTTCAGCAAATGGAATCCAGTTGAGACTGTATTTCAGCTTCTGTTAAAGGAAAACTTCCTTGCAAACCTGGTTTTGAAATTGTGGACTGGTGAATAGAAAGAGATTGATTGCTCTCACTTGTCATCCATTTTTATTTTACTTCCCATCATGTACAGAATGATGGATGTTCATTGTGTTTGTGTTTTTCTTTGCATTTCTATTTCTTCATGGAAAAATTAGCAATAAATTAATATGTGTATTACACTCATCTTGTAGAGCAATAAGTGAAGAACCTAGAACTTGTCCTATTTATTACCTTTCTTATCTTTGTGATCAAATTCCTGAAAAAAACAGTTTTAGAGAAGAAGGGTTTGTTTTGGGTCACATTTGAAGATATCCCTTTTAATGGGATAACATAGCAATGGGGGCATGTGTGTCTGCTTCATTTCACCAACAGTCACAAAGCAGAAAGAGATGAGTATCAGTGTCCCAGTTGGGTTTTCCATTTTATTCAATTCAAGACCCCAGCCCATGGGATTTTGCTGTTCATAGTCAGGATGAATCTTTCTACCTCACTTACCCCAAATCCCCATACAGATGTGCAGAGCTCTCCTAGGTGATCCTAAATACAACCAAACAAATTGCCAGTCAGAGCTAACCATCACACATTATTAAGCATGATTTTGAATTTTACCATGAGCTTAACAGGATTAAGGTTTGTGTTTTGATGTTATTTTTCATTGTTAATTACAAGCATATTATCACTGTCTTTCCATAATATTCATATGGTATGTAATTTTCAACAGTCTAGAGTATCCTTTGGTGTTGAGAATTTGGTTGATATTCCATATTCCAAAAATAAAACAAAAACAAAATACCACCACCCCTACCACCACTACCACAGCCATAGCCACCGCTACCACCTCCGCCACTACCACAGCCATAGCTACCGCTACAACCTCCGCCACTACCACAACCCTAACCACAAAATCCAGCAGTCCATTTGACATAAAGGAAGATCCTATTTGGGCTTACTTTAAGGGAATGAAAAATAGGGGTGGAAAGAATGAGAGGTCTAGAGTTTGGTTGCAGGTACTAGGGGAAAGGAGAAGGGAGATAATAGTGTTTCACAGCAAAAACCCCTGCCGTATAAAGAATCGAGAGATTATTAGACCAGGTAAATCTGTGAATTCAGGAGAAAGAGAAAGTAAGAGCTTGGGGAAGAGAGTGAAGAAGTCTTCTGATTCCCAAACAGGCAAAGACAGGGGGATCATAAATTCAAGGTCAGTCTGGGGTGCTTTTTCTAGTGGGGTGTGTGTGTGTGTGTGTGTGTAATATATATATATATATATTCTTCCAAAATTTCTGGAAAGCTGAGAAATAGTCCTCTGTCATTTTGGGAAATCATCCCATATATTCGATGAGTATATAATAATTGAGTTAACTATTCAATTATTGAAAGACATAGGAATTTTTGGTTTCTATAATTATAGTTATAAAATTAACATTTTTTTATTTGTGTAACCATTATTTGTGCAGCCATTTAGCCATTTTTTCACATCTTAGTAGAAATTCTAAGTCCTTGTTTGATATTCCTGTTTGATGACTTCTGATGACTCTACAACATTTACAGTCCTTGATCAAATCTTTTATTTTCCATTTTTTATCAGAGAAGTAGAAATGAACTTTGCATAGGGGTACTTCCCATATGTGCTAGGTGTTTCATTTAATCCTCACATTATTTTTTTATTCAGACTCTTTTTGAGATGAAGGAAATGAAGATTTGATAGACAAAGGAACTTACTTATGAGTGGAATCCTGATCTGATACTAAGACCCTGGCTTGATACTGCATAACGATGTCTACCACTCTAGTTTTCTATTGTGAGACTCCTCTAATTATTGGGAAACAGTGCATTATTGATACAGAAAGCATAATACTAATTGAAACTAATGTCTCAGGAATTTATTTTACTCTGCTGTCACCCTGTAGCCAACATAATCATTGAACATCTTGCTGAGAGCATCTCTGTTCTTTGACTAGAAACTTCAGTCTTCTCAATTGCTAGCTATACCATATGTTATTTTATCAGTTAGCTAAGTATGTCAGAAAGTGGAAAATTCAGAGCATAAAAAAAAAATTCCTGTTTTCAGCCCTCAACTAGGGGATTATAAATTAAGGTTAAAAAAAACTGTGGTTGGGTTATTTTGTACATTGTCTATATTTTTGTCTATTTTTATGTGCAAAACATCACAGTAAAGGACTCTCAAAATGTGTGGTAGAAATGGACTTTCAGTGTTTAGCCAGATGTATATTCTGGTTTAGAGAAAAAGATGTATGCTATACATATGCATAGGCATATATACATATGCCTCTGTGTATATGTGTTTTCTAAGTCACCTTGGACAGCTATAAGAAAATACAATATGTTTTATAGTTTAATAATAGACAATTTTTATTCTAGAGTTTTTAATGTCTAAGGACATGCTGCTATCATATATAGCTTAGCGAGGACCTACCTCTTGGCCTGTACAGTGTCTATTTTTCAACACTTTATCACATAACGGTGATAAGAATTTTTGCTATCTCATATTAATTTCAAATGTGACTAAATTTCCTTATGGCTACTCTGCCCATATGACCTTATCAAAACATTATTACTTCCCAAAGGCCCAACCTTCTAGTACAGTTACAGAGGGGTTTGAGTTCAAGGTTTAAAGTTTGGGAAGACACAAACATTCAATCTGTAACAGGTACTTTCATAACATAAATAACGTTTGAGTATATTAAAAAATAACATATGGTGGACTGTAAAGTATTTTAGTGCCATGTTTTGAATGTCCTGAGGGAAACTGTTGATGTAAGACATCTGGTGAGTTACAAACACACGGAAACAATATGTTGTTCATATAGCTGTCGGTCATAATTGATTCAGACTTCTGTAACAAAATGGCCCGAATAACGTAGCATCATTGACAGAAATTTATTGCTCACAGTTGTGGTAATTAGGAAGTCCAAATCATGACACTAACAAACTTTTGGTTTTAGTGAGGGATTAAGATGCTTCACAGAAGAGCCCTTCTTTCTAAATCCTCACAGTATTTGGAATACACAAGCTCCATTTCATGTTTATTATAAGGACACTAATACCATTCATGAGTGTTCTACCTTCTACCGTATATAACCCCTTTCCCAGTGGTTCCCACCTCTTAGCATTTTCACATGGAGAATTAGGTCTTACCCTATGCCCAGTCATCCAAACCATATCAGTACTTTAGTAGTGATAATGGATGTAGAATGGATGAATTAAAAAAATAAATCATGAAGCCAGGTGTTGGTAGCACCTACCTTTAATCCCAGCCTTTGGGATGCAGAGGCATGCTGATCTTTGTGAGTTTGAGGGCAGCCTGGACTACAGAGCTAATTCTAGGACAGCCAAGGCTATGCAAAGAAGCCCTGTCTCAAAAACAGCAACAACCAAAAATAAAATAGGCTTTCTGAGTTTGCTATGAACTTAGAGATCAAGTAGAAGGAAGAGGTAGCCAGTTTAACTCTGTTAAGAAGCATTAAGATAGTGAAATATTTTTATATTCATCCATGGCAGATTCAAAACCATGAAAAAACTTATTTATTTACTTTTGAGGGTATAAGTAGGTATATACATTGGAAAAATTATGGTATCCTCAGTTCAAACTGAAGATGGTTCAAACTGCAGTGAATTTAATTGTATCGTGTTTTAACAAGTCTCTTTAAAGATGTAGATAGTAGGGTTACTCTCATCTATGGATTATATTGCTAATGATATCCCTAACAGGCAGCAAAGCATCAGAGGTTTATATTTTCTAGTTTCTGAAAGCCAGAAGTCTGGAATAGCTATAAGGGAAACATCCATTTTACCTCCTTCAGCTTCTACTGATACCAATTCTAGTTTTTGCTTCCAAATTCCCATGGTCTTATGCTCGTCTTTTACTAGTTACTAAAGCAGTGATTCTCAATCTTCTTAATGCTGCAACCCTTTAATACAGTCCCCTCATGTTGTGGTGACCCCCTCCAACCCTAAAATTATTTTCATTGCTACTTTATTACTGTAATTGTGCTACTGTTAAGAACTGTGATGTAAATATTTGTGTTTTCTGATGGTCTTTTGGGGGCTGCAACCCACAGCTTGAGAACTCCTGCTTTGAAGGCTTGATAAGTGCTTTCCACTTTAACTAATCAGAGCACAAACGTCTCTCAGCTACATGCAATGTGCAATAATTGAGTTTATTCTTCTCTGGTAGACATTTACCAGACATTTAATAGAGTCATATCTGTGTATGTGCAGACTGCTAGTCAGCACTGTCTTAAGTAGACTCTGTTGCAGAGCTGTAGTACTGTTTTTCTGTGGGGATTACTCTTCTCCTGTACTATGCTCCATAAATCCAAGCTGCCTTATCCTGCCTGGTCTCCTATTTCTTTCGTTCCAGCTCTACAGTACTACAGTACTCTGTGAGCTTTGTCCTCATCTTTCACTGTGGAAAGCACTTCCTCACACACAGCCCAGATTAGCTGTAAGGCTCAATTTGTTTCCTTTCTCTCAGGGATCACAGTCCTCTGAAGCCTGTTGTTCAGTGTCTGAAAAACAGTTGTTTCATATAGTTTCTGTGATTTTTCTACTTGTTTACAGATAGAAGGCTAGTCTACTACCAGGTATTTTATCATGGCCAGAAGCAGAAGTGTCTTATGTACCTTTTATTGTTGAATATGGTGTGTGTTTGCTCGTTACTTTTTAGTTAATAGACTGTTGAATTGGTGTTCATTTGTTCCTGGAGGGTCATACTTTAAAAGTATCCTCTTAAGCAACTGATGAACAGTGCTTATATTGCTCCCTTTCCCTCCCTCTCCCTCTCTCTTCCCTCTCTCTTCCCCCTCTCTTCTCTCCCTCTCTTACCTCTCTCCTCTCCCCCCTCCCTCTCTCCCTCCCTCTCTTCTCCCCCCCCTTGTGTGCAGTTCTGTGAGATGATCCTGAAAGTTTAATCAGTTATATCATTTCCTGTTTTTTTTTTTTTTTTAAAGATACCTATATGTATTAGAGAATATTTACATGCTGGATTTGTATGTAGCCTGTTTGAAGTAAAAAGATCATTACAATTGTGACCTACTTTCTTTTTTCCACTCCCTTTTCTTCACCGATAGCTAAGTGTTTTGATTAGAGTATAAAGCTACATTTTATTAGTTTCTCAAATCCCTTGCCCTCCTCTTTGCAGAATGAGAAATTTTATTCCTTATGTCATAGTGAGGAGTATAGAATGTGAAAGTATAATTGTCCATGTCTCTTAACTGCAATTTTAATTTGAATAGTCTCACAAGATGCATTTCTTTTCTTCTAGAAATAAGTATAGCCTCTTTTGAGTTCAGAGCTAAAATTAAGCACTCTTTTAGGTCAAGTCCCCAAGACACATAGTTTTTCATTCTAGGTAGCACTGTCTCATCGTTACATTTCCTGTGTTGTCTCTGTAGATGGTTAGAAAGGCAATACTTCATCAGGTTGCTGCCAGTACTCCTCTGTGAGATGGTTATTAAAAGCATATCCTTTCCTCACCAATTCAGAGTGCCAGGCTTTCACTGATCTTATATACTTGAGCTCCTCTGACACAAGGGAGAGAGGATAGCTAAACGGCTCTCAAAGCTGCGTTTATAGCCTTTCATATAATTTGGCCTTTCAGGGAACTAGGTAAGGTGGTTCTTCATCTTTCTCTGCCTCTCGATCATTAATGTGGTTGATCGTCAGAGAGAGCTGCAGTCAAACAAACGTGGAAACTTTTGTAATTTATGTATAGCTTTAAAAAGGCAAAGAAATGAAGGATTATTGCAGTTGGTGCAGTCCCCGATACAATTAATATCAAATGCATATAAATCCTATTAGAGATCTGTCATGGGTGAAAAAGGAATATGAAAAATGCGTGACCTATCTTTATTAGATTCAGTTAGAGAGAGACCATACAGAGCTAAGGAGCTTTACGAACTGCATATTAATCATAACCAGTCTTCTGAGATAAACCTATTTCTTGTAACTTATCAAAGCCATGCAGAAGATTAGTCATTCTCTTTGGTCAAGGAATGTTTTACATATTGTTCTGAGTTGAACATCACAGCTTTAAAAACTGATTAACAGATATTTTAATACTAAATATATATCTCGTTGAATTATATAGCTTAGACAGGTATTATCCTGTAGTACCCCCACAATAGGGAGATGCACTCTTTGTCAGACCCTCAACATCATTGTTTTGTTGCAAGAAGACACTCTAGGGAGTTGTACTGGAGACCACACAAAAGAACTTTGCTATAGTAAGCCATAGTTAAATGGTACAGAAACACTTTTCTTAAATCTTTATTTTAAGCAACAATTGCTAGATACCAGCACCATTTTTTTTTGGAATGTCATTTTCAATTCCTGAAGTCTTTTATCTTTTTGAGAAGGAGGAGAATTAGCTCAAGGGGATGGTTAAGACCATCATGTTAACACACTATAGTACTAAAGATTGTGGGTGTAGAACAGCTGTAGTCTGACAAAGATAATTAAGATTGTATTTTAAAAATGACAGAAGAGAGGAAGAGAATTTCCTAAGATTATTAGACTTTTAGGTAACGTATAAGACACAATAGTAATATACTGTATTTTGTATTGTTGGCCTGAGAAACTAAGAAATGTTGATTGCCAGTTAAGTTTCCCAAATGTATTAGGTGATGCTGAAAAGAACATAGAAGTATTTCACAATGAATGTTTTTATTTTTCAAATTTAATTTTAAATCAATCTCTCCAATCTCTCTCTCTCTCTCTCTCTCTCTCTCTCTCTCTCTCTCTCTCTCTTTTTCTCTCTCTGTCTCTTTGAGACAGGGTTTCTCTGTGTAGCCTGGCTATCCTGGAACTCACTCTGTAGACCAGGCTAGCCTTACACTAACAGAGCTCACTCTGCCTCTGCCTCCCCAGTGTTGGGATTAAAGGAAAGCACTACCATGCTGTGCTTGAAGATTTTTATAGCTAATGATGTACAGTTTTATAGCTTAGATTTTGTTTTTCCAAAGCATTAGGCTTGTTTAAAAGGGTAAAGAGTACTGAAGTATATACAGGGAAAACTATCACCCTTCTTTTCCTACAGTATAAAAGTAACTAATTCTAATAATTATTTTAAGTATTTTAAGAAATTATTTACTGATGAAAGACATAGAAAGTGGGCCCATCATAAATCAAGGTTACTGCTGTAGATAATATAGAAAGATGAATAGTATTATGTAAGATTCCATTGTATGACTATATCACAATTAACGTATCCATACAGATACAGGCAGGCATTTATTTTTCTTTTTGCCCTGAATACTCATACAATATTATTATTATTGTTGTTAATTATTATTAATAATGATATTTTATTATTATTTTAATAATTTGTGTATTATGCATGGGTGTCTTGCTTGCATCTCTGTCTCTGTACTATGTGTGCTTGCAGTGCCCACAGAGGAAGGTTTTAAATTTCCTGGAACTTGAGGTTAAGACAGTTTTTAGGTGTCATGTGGTTTCTTCAAAATCTGCAAGTGCTTTTAATAGCTAAGCTAACTCTCCAACTCCATAACATTTGCTCTTCTATACATTTGATGTGTATTTTTATTTGGCATATAGAATTATTGTATCATAGGTTATACCTGTGTGCAGCTTAAGTAAGAAGGTTGAAAACTTTTCTAAGTAGGTGGATTACTTTAATGATCTTCTAGTAGATAACCTCATTATTGTTTGTATTAATAGTGTTTTTCTAAGAAAGTTTTAGACTAATAGAACATAGTATATAATGATTATTCTATTTTAAAATTGTACCATTAGTAATCCCACATATTAATATATTTTTTGGTCAGATCACAAAAAACTTGTATAGAAAATCTGATATAATATAGTAGACTCTGATTTAAACATTCTGTCAGTAGTATATATTAGATGATTTCTAGAGTGAGCTTTTTAAAAATATTGTCAACACATGTCAAATATTATCATTAGCGTAGTCAAAGAGAACAAAGGAGACTATGCACATTCTATGTAATATAATCTCTGCTTGCATCCTCTCTTAATGGTTCTTTTGAATGTTATTTATGACCTTTATTTTACAATCAAAATTCAAAGTCTTTTCTCAAATATCTATGTCATACTTTTTGATACCACTTACTGCCTATCTGGATTCTCTGTTTTCTTAAAATCGCTTCTTCTTGCCCCAGTAATTTTGCCTGATTCTTAAATATTTTGTACAGAAGATGAATTTTCTCTCCTGTTGTAATGCATTCATCTTACCGACTTTATTTGTATGTGCCTACATTTTTATCTTTAGATTTTAACCAACTTTGCAGTCTTACCATGTTCAAACACTTCACCATATCTCATCACGTTAAATATCTAAAGTGAAATTTAAAATATTTATAGTTTTTGTCTCTTCCTTTCATCCTACACCATGGGACCTGACTAAATTCCCAAATTCCCAGTTTCACCATGTAGCAAACAAAGAGTTCTATTAGGTACTCATAATATGCAAAGAATAGAATAATTTCTTTCCATAAGTGAAAGGTAAGTGCAAGTTTCACATTTTATATGTCCTTAATCCTGGAAGGAATTGTTATATTCTAAATATGAAATACTGTGAATTTTAATATTTTTTCTATAGTGTAAATCATTTCACAAACTATAGTTTCAGGTTGTTGGGCAAGTCATTTCTCACATAGTGAAGTGTAGCAGTAGATTATTCCATATGATGAATGGCCATTGTTCAGGTCTTTATCATTTCCAAAAATAAAGTTATAAATATATGCTAAAATTTAAAAATATTTTATCCCACATAAATAAGTGAACAATATCATCTTGAAAAAGTAATTGCTTTGGGTAATAAGAAAAAACATCTTTAGAGTCAAGTCCTGATGTGCTCTGAGTCCAGCTTAAATCATTTGAGGAAACCATTTACTTTGTAAGAGTGTAATTTTCAGATGTGGAAGCAATTGCCTTAATGAGGAGATAGAAAGCCACAAATCCTTTGATATTTATGGGTACACAACCTAGAAATGTTGTGACATCAAGTTAAATTCCCTGGTTATAATCACAGGAATTAGGCAAAATAACAAGTATACATTTGGCACTTACTACATTCTAGGTGTGATTTTAGTAAACTTTCTAAATTAAAAGTTCTGGGCGTTTCACCTTGAATCTTACTGGAGGATTATTAAACTAGAAAAGAGAAAATTACTGGCAAAGTGATACATATGACATATGGAAATGGAGAATTCCACAAATAGATTATGGGACCATGAATACTGAGGTATAATTTAGTAATATTAACTTTTTAAACAAAGCAATCACCAAATGTCCTATAATACCACACCTATATTTATTTTAATGGAAGATAAGGATAATGAAACAAAGAACTGCCTATTCGAATTTCACTTCCTATGCTTTCTGTGTGTCTCAATTATACTGATGGTGAATAATGGAGAAAGTCAGAACAAGGGCAGATTCTACGTAATTGGGAAAGATAATTTCCTATACTGTGTGATTTGAAGGCTATTCTAAGATCTCATCTGCTTTCCTCTTTACATAACCGTATATACCTGCCATTATTCCACTCAATGGATAATAACATTAGAAGAAACATTTCTAAAGGGTCACTATTACAACACATACACAATGTTTTGCTTAGAATTATATAGTGAACCTCATATTTTCTCTCATTTGATTTAAACATTAGAAGGTATGTGCTCAACAAGAACTAGGTTCAGGTTGAAGGTGACAAGAAAATTTCTGAGTCGTTTTCATGACAGTAGCAAACATGGTGGCAATGTTCTCTTCTGGATGCCTGTGGCAGCAAGTTGATGCTCTGATAGCCACACACATGTCCTGGCAGGCTCTTTTTCAGAGTGGATTGTTTATTGCAGACCGTCCTATCACTAAACGATGAAAATGTTAAGGTGTAGGATTTAGTTATAGTGTTTATCTTTTGAATAGTTAGGACACACTGTCCTCCCAGGAATAAAGAATCAATGTAAACAGACTAAATAAACAACATATCAGTTATCCCATTGTCTCACTCCTTCAGTTATTCCTTTCAGCTTTGCCTATCTCAATCATAAGTTTAAAATTACAATTTTCCCTCATGCCACTTCTGTCCTGCTTACTTTTGTCCATAGTACACATACCTGTGATTTTTGCATATAAATATATGCATAAATCCATATATGATACATTTATTTGCACACATTGATGGGTATGTGTGACTATATGTCTCTTTATCTGTCCTCACTTAAATGAATATAGAAGCTGCTACAACTGTAGTTATAGTATAGTTAGGTGCTCTCAAATGTTTGTTAGTTTCCCTAACATTATTTGCCCTAGTTTCTATGATTATTACCAGAAAATTCACCCCAATCTTACCCATCTTCATTGTAGTGTATCAGGAAATATTATATAGATAAGTACCATGATTCAGATATATAGATTCCTCTCTTGTCAAATGAATTTTGGTGTCATAGAGATAAACCATCTTGCGGAAAGTGATGGCTTTCTGGTGCATGCTACACAGGCAATAAGATATAAGTTCAGATCCCCAGCACTTATGCAAAAGCAATACGTGCTTGCACATGTCTGTATCTTCAGGATTGGAATGTGGAGACTATCAGATCTTAGTGCCTCATTGGCCAGACACTTTTGTGTGCTGTGTTTGACACACAGCAGCCCCAGGTTCTGCCAGAAAAAAATGTGGCATATAATTGAGGAAGTATACAGCAAAGTTGACTTTCTGTCTGCACATGATGCATAGGTTTAATGTGTGAATCTGGCCTACTTCACCTTCCTGCGCATGTACCTATGTACATACATCTCTCTCACACGCATGTACGATCACACACAAAGTCTTTATAGATCTCAAAACAATGTATGAAAGTTATTTAATTTTGATTTTCATATAAACTAAAAATCACTAATTATATACTAGAGAATCATTGATTATTAGTTGGCCCATTGTTAATTTTGAAGAACACTTTTTTCATTGTTAATTTTAGTGAACACTTTTTTTTCAAGTCATCCACTGTTATTTATCATTCTGGTTTGTATGTACATTAGGAAATGTGCTACTGACTCATTTATTTTCCTGTAATGGTGGTAATTTAATAACTTTTGAGTAAATGGTCAGAAAGTCACATCTATTATTAATTAAACTTAAGAGGGTTGTGAATTAGGAATAAAGAATTTGATGATCAAATTAATAAAATGCACCTGTACTTTGTGACAGTACCTATATCCTTCACAAACCAATCATTATTCTAAACTTGCAGTGACAAAAGATTTTCTAATAGAAGCAAAATGTTTGTTCATATTTCCTTATATTTTAAATATATCTGTGTGGATGATTTGACTCTTTCTCCAGTGTTTACTTAAAAAATGTCTTGCAGTTCACATAAATATGGTACTGCTTAATTGTCCATTAAAGAGGATATTTAATGTCCCCAGTGTGAATATTTTTCTACCCCTGACATTTTTATTAAGTCATTCATTCAACAAAAGAAATCTTGAACAAAAAGCAATATTGTAATTGTTTTTCAACCATTTCTGCCAGGAATTTAGAAATAGAATTGAAATATTATGGTTAAAAACAGGAACTTCAATAGGCATTCACCTACTAAAACCATCATTGTCATTGGATTCTATTTTTAGATAGTATGTATAATGGTTAAAAGATTCTAGCTGAAACTTAGCTCAGCATTTCTACAGTTTTCCCTTATAATGTATTCTATTACTATTTTAAATTACACTATGTCATGTACCTTATTTTTACCTCTTTTTCCACTTAAAATTCTTTTTGTCCTGCTGTGGATGGTACTGTGTTTTAAGGTGTTCTTGGGACAGATATCAATAATGGTTTTGGGTGGACTATAGATGGCTAGAGCCTTTGAGAACGTGGTTTGTTTTCCAACACCCACATGGTGATCTGACATCCTTTTCTGACTTCTGCAGGCACTGTATCTACACTGTGCACAAACATATATGCAAAAAAGTAAGATCTATATCTATATATCTTTAAAAATTGCTTATGTTATTATTTCATTAGTTGAAATATAATATAGTAAGTGAGTACAGTTTTGGATATTGAACTACAAAATTTTTCCCTATCTTCTGTAAAAATTTGCACACTGCTCCACTAAGTATTTAGTAGAGAAAGTGTCTCATTATTCTAAGTTTTCTCGAGACTCTTTTTCTTCCTAGTAGTGACTAAAAGAGAATCCCTTTCTTCCAAAATAAATAACTTGCCTGTTTCAAAGTAGGAATCAGTCCAGTATTTGCACTTTATAATATGTTAGCCTGTGAATATTGTGCCCCGAAAACATATCATGAGATCTACACTTTTACTACAGTTGGAAGTATACAATATTGATTGCTATATAGACATTGCTAAATGGCATATTTCTAGAAGCTTTTTACATAGTATGATTGAGTAAAATCACTGAAAATGAACTGCTTTCTGCTGACACCCTCAATTCTGCTTTCTACTGTAATAAATTTGACTATTTAGGTAAAACCTGTAAATGTACCTACAGTGTTTGTCTGGCAGCTTGTCTCAGTTACCATAATATTCTCCCATTTATCCTTGCTTCAGCATATAAGAGGATTACCTTTTTCACGGTTGACTAGTATTCCATTACTTGTATCTATTTAAGGAAGGGACGATCCTTTCTCCTCCCTATTATTCTACATTTGTAAAAAAATTAGTTCACTGTATATGAGTAAGTTTATTCCTGGGTTCTATTCTGTTGGTTTATCTTATCTTTCTATGTTAATGGCAGTAATATTGTCAGTATATATTTGATTTACATACCGATTTTTATATACCTATATACCTGGTGCTTGTATTTCTTCATCTAGAGCTGGGCCCTTGTGAAGTTTCTTCCACTTACGTTGAAATTTCAAATGTTGTTGTAGTTGTTCAAGATATACACGAATCAAATTATATTTTTAGAGCTTATAGAATGATAAAATATTATTATTATTTTATTTTTATTTTTGGATATTTATATACATTTCAAATATTTTCCCCTTTGGAAACCCCCAGTGGTCCTTGGGCCTTAGGGTGTTAGATGCCCCAGTGTAGGAAAATGCTAAGGAAGAAAGACAGGAGTGGGTGGGTGGGTGAGGGAGCACCCTCATAGAGGAGGGGGAATGGCTTTTAAATCCAATTAGTTTACAGTTAGTTACCTTCATAGCATTTATGTCACAATTGCACCAAGGTGTTTATCTTGTGAGACCAGTTCCTATTATAAATTGGATGGCTCATATCTGGCTGTTGATAACTTTTCTATTCTAGCATTCTACATAGAAATTTTGTTACTAAGAAAGTTAGCCATTAGGGGGAAAGCTTACCAGTCAGTACCAGCTTGGTTTCAACAAGTCCTATGGTCATAAAGAGTGGTATTTTCAGCAATTGGATCTTTAAAATCAAGTTCTTCTGGACAAACAAGAACAACAGCAATAGCTTCCATTGTTGGATGTGTCTAGGATACTCCTGACCAACGAGACCTTTTGACAAGTACCTAAAGGATGACCAGAGTAGCAGATGAGGACTGTGTTAGAGAGTACAAGTATCAGCACCATCAGGATGACACTTTTTTTTTTTTTAAAAAAAATAAACATGAAAAATCTAATCACCAGTTTTCACTTGTGCATTGAAAGCTTTCAGCACTATGAATTTTCTATTCCTTCTATTTTACCATTTTTTCCGTTTTTAATCTCTGAACAATAAAAGTTATTAAGTATTATACCCATAACAAGTATCTCAATTAAGATTAAAGTTACCTGGCTCAGAATGATGTTTTCAATATCCATCCATTTGTCTGCGAATTTCATGAAGTCATTGTTTTCAATAGCTGAGTAGTATTCCATTGTGTAAATGTACCACATTTTCTGTATCCATTTCTCTGTTGAGGGACATCTGGGTTGTTTCCAGCTTCTGGCTATTATAAATATGGCTGCTATGAACATAGTGGAGCATGTGTCTTTCTCATATGTTGGCGCATCTTCTGGGTATATGCCCAGGAGTGGTATGGCTGGGTCCTCAGGTAGTATTATGTCCAATTTTCTGAGGATCCACCTAACTGATTTCCAGAATGGTTATACCAGCTTAACAAGAACTTTTAATAACAAAATAGCTGTACCAATCTACTATAATACAGGTGGTTTAAAATACTCAAATTGCTTATTTCGTTTTTAAATTGCTTAATGGTTTTTTTATTTATCTTTTGCATGCTGCTTTTGAACATTCATTACTGAACAGAAAAGTTCAAGTCTGTAATGGGGAACTATTGTGTTAAATATTAAAATTTTAGTACAAATGTTACAAGGAATTATGAACACTGCTTAAATTTTAATGATGAATTCTTTCAAATTTCCCTATAGCTGAAATGTAACTTTTCAGTATTAAGTCTAGAATCAATGATCTTTCCATCATTGTAAGACTATATGTCTCTATGCATAGATGTAACTGACAGTTTTCTATCACTAATACTGGTACTGGGTCTGAGTTTTGCTTTTAAAAATCTGTTTGCACTTTAAAACTCACTTTAAGGATACATTAAGCTCTTTTTCTAAAGCTGTATATGCTGTTTATGTACACAAGTAAGTCTCCCCCACACAAGGCTCACAAGAGGCAAAATCTCCTTATCTGTTTTATATTTTTCTGTCAAATACATTGTTTTGTCTGCCTTTAAATATCAAAAGCGTCCAACATCAGGATGTGATTTCTTAGTCTTGACTTGGAAATTTCTATACTATTTTTTTTTCTTGGATAGCATGTAGATCATAGAATACACTTAAGTTTTCTGAAAATGAACCAGTCATAGTAGCACATACCTTTAATCTTAGCACCTGAGAGGCAGGCAGATGCAAATGAACCTCTGTGAGTTAGATGTCTGCTTGCTCTGTATAGATATTTCCAGGCCACCTATCACTACATAATGAGATCCTGTGTCTATTAACAAAAGTTGTAGAAGATGGGACTTTTGGAGACTTTATTGCTATAAGAATCCATCCAATTCATATGAAATAGTAGTTTGTATTGTTAATTTATTTTAGCAAGGTAAAATAATAGTTATATAATAACATAATCAAAACTGTAGAATATTGGGTCTGATCTTCTGTACAATGTATTCTTCTCTACCCTAACTTCCAAGTACTGTCTTCTTTGATGTTGACTATTGCATGTGATTAAGAGGAAGTTGAACCTAGAAATTTTTCCCTGGAATTGTTTGATAAATGAAAGTGTGCCAAATCAAGGGTAGTTTTGATGTGTTTGAGCATACATTGTAAAATTTCTTATCATAGAGATAAGTAGCTAAGCATGCTGACATTTATGACTGCTGCTTTTGTACCTGGGGGAATGACGTGTTAGAGGGAGGGATCCTGAGAGACTTTTCTTTCTGTTTACTTTAGAATTCATTAGAGATACTTTAAATGAACAAAGCATTGCTGGAAAATTAAGAAAGTCTTTGGAAAAATAGAAATTGATTCATTGTATTCTACTATTCTCTTGTCAGAACCACTAAGTGGCTGAGAGTTAAGTTAAAATTACACACAAAATGTATATAGTATGAAATCAATTTTTTTAAAAAAATATTTTGTTTGGAGGCAAAAGGAAAAAGGTATGTGACAAAATAGCAATCCAAGTTCTCTCCAGACGAGAACATATGGGGACTTTTATTTTTGATTTTTTCTTGTGTGTGTTAACTGGTCTTTTATCTTTCTGAATTTCTCATACTGAACATGTATTAGACTTAAAATGAGAAAAGAGGAAAAATGACAAAGCAGTTAGATTTTATAATCTTTAGTTCCTCAGCATGTTTATTAGATAGCTACTTGGAACGTAATAAATTCCCCATTTCTGTCTTGATTTGCAAACAAAAAAAAAAAACAAAAAAAAACCCCTATTAAATCCATAACAAAACATGAACTATCTTTTCTGTTTTCTCATATAGTAGAAAGGGTGAAGAGATTGTTGATAGTTCTTGTAGATATAAATAATCTGAAGGCAAAACAGGAATTTATCATTCCTTTATACTTTCCTTCATAGTCTTACTATTTTCATCTTGTTTAGCCTTCAGTTTAAGATGGGGCATCATATTAGTAATTTACTTAAATTTTATATATGGGATCGTACTAAAATCTAGTGAATCTCTAACTATTGTCAATTCAATGGAAATTACTACTTAGAAATAGGGGTTTTTTGGCAGATTTTTTTCTCCATTTTTTAGTAGACTGGGAAACTAAAAGCAATGCCTTGTAAGGGGAAACATTTCAAACAGATGAAATTTAACTGAACACCAGCCACTGAAAGTAGAAGAGCACACGTGGGGGAGATTGCATGTTCTTAAATGATCAACTATTGGGAAATGAAATACTGAGGTACAGATGTGAAGAGTAACACAGAAACAAGTTTGCTGTATGCGACCATCTTCCCATCTGCTCTTTGTATTATAAAATAATAGTCCCATTGTCAACTTCATGGCAATAGTACTTCAAAAACAAACACATAAATGCTTCATGGTGTTAGCTTTGGCTGATGTACTCAGGAAGAGTTGCTAACATCGTGTGTATTTGTAAGGGACCAGTGTACTAGATTAATTTGCCTACAGATGTTCTTCAGGACTCTTCTCCCTCACTTTTTTTCTCAAAAGACATGTCCCAGGAGTGATTCAGGAAAAATGTCAGTTGCTTTGCACTTGTGAGGAATTGAGTCTTTGAACCCTATGATTTTATCCTCTAATTATTTATGGAAATGTTTAAAATGAATGTGTACCACATCTGACAAATGGATGTTGCATGCCAGCTAACACAATTGATTTGCTCAGGTGCTTCTTTTAATGAACGATACCTACTAGTTTACTAAGTCTTTCTCATATTTAATGACAGTAAACAGTCCCTTCTTCCAGTAGTAGAAAATATTTTCTATTGTTTTCTAAATAGAATATCTCAAAAACTTATGAGTTACTAGATATCTAGATTTTTCTCATTTTTTTTTTTTACTATTTTTTCGTAAGGATGCAGTTATAAGTGATAATAATGTATTTTCATAGAAATTATTAAGTTGTTTTCTAGGTAAACTAAAATCACAAAACTAAAATACCAGAGCCTCATCTTGCTATGTCTCTCAATGATACACATATTTATTATCTTAAATTAATTTTTCCATTTTCTTTGTCCATTCCATAAGGATGCTTTATACTTTTTATCTTTTAAATTTAATTTCCACTTAGTTTTAATTTCCACATTCCATTACACGAATGAACCTCTGGCACCTTATACTAATTTTTTTTGTAATGTGACCTCTGTGTATTTTCTTTATTCTTCTTTTGTATGCCTCCTGGTCTCCTTAAAACTATTGGTCCTTATTACTGTTACCAGCATCACCATTTATTCAGGTCAAAGAACCCTGAGCTACCACTGGAAATCAGCTCATCCTTTTCCTTTCCTCTCTTTCCAGATAGTTGTTCTCCATTTCCATCAGCTGCTCACTGCCTCCCCCATGCTTATTTGTACTCTCATAAAATTCACCATCTTCCAATGTGCCTATAGAATGACTTTATTTTCTCAGTTCGAGGAGTGGGACCTAGGGCCTCACTCATGAAAATGTCTTTTATAAAGGTTCGTCTTATTTATACCAGTTAATATGTATGTAAACATACATACATATACGTGTATAAAGTTTACATTTATAACTTTTAAAGTTTTGCCTCATAAAATCCTGTTATTCTTTGTTTTGTCTGTTTTTGAGACAGGGTCTTTCTACATAATCCTGGCTTTTCTGAAACTTACTATGTAGACTAGGCTGGGTTTGAACTCATAGAGAGCCATCTGAGTCTGCCTCATAGGTGCTGGTATGAATACACACAGCCAATGAAATCCTTTTCTAATATCACTGTTATTTATATTTTAATAATGTTTTACCTTAGAATAAAGAGTCATGTTTTTTTTTTATTTTCTACTTTATTTACATTTCAAATGTTTTCCCCTTACCAGATCTCCCCTTTAGAACCTCCCTATTCCCTCCCCCCTCCCCTGCCTCTATTGGGGTATTCCCCTACCCACCTACCCACCCACTCTCATCTTCCCTCCTTGGCATTCTCCTATACTGGGGGATCTAATACCCTCAGGCCCAAGGGCCTCTCCTCCCCCTGATGTCTAACAAGACCCTCCTCTGCCGCATATGTGGCCAGCACCATGGGTCACTCCATGTGTATTCTTTGGTTGGTGGATCAGGCTCCAGGAGTATCAGGGGGTCAGGCCAGTTGCCACTGTTGCTGCCTTTCTGGGGATGCAAACTCCCTCAGCTCCTTCAGTTCCTTCTCCAAGTCCTCCATCTGGGACCTCCCACTCCACCCTACTGTTGCTGTGAAGTGACTCTTGGGTATTTCGAAATCTTGGGCTAATAACCACTTACCAGTGAGTACATACCATGTTCATTCTTTTGTGACTGTGTTAACTCACTCAGGATGATATTTTCAAGATCCATCCATTTGTCTGCAAATTTCATGAAGTCATTGTTTTTAATTGCTGAGTAGTATTCCATTGTGTAAATGTACCACATTTTCTGTATCCATTCCTCTGTGGAGGGACATCTGGGTTGTTTCCAGCTTCTGGCTATTATAATTATGGCTGCTGGAACATAGTGGAACATGTGTCTTCATTACATGTTGGAGCATCTTCTGGGTATATGTCCAGGAGTGGAATAGCTGGGTCCTCAGGTAGTATTATGTTCATTTTTCTGAGGGTCTACCAAACTGATTTCCAGAGAGGTTGTATCAACTTGCATTCCCACCAGCTATGGAGAAGTGTTCCTCTTTCTCCACATCCTCGCCAACATTTGCTGTCACCTGAGTTTTTGATCTTAGCCATTCTGACTGGTGTGAGGTGAAATCTCAGGGTTGTTTTGATTTGCATTTCCGTGATGACTAAGGATGTTGAACATTTCTTTAGGTGCTTCTCAGCCATTCGAGTTTCCTCAGTTGAGAAGTCTCTGTTTAACTCTCTTCCCCATTTTTTGATAGGGTTATTTGTATCTCTGGAGTCTAGCTTCTTGAGTTCTTTGTATATATTGAATATTAGCCCTCTATCAGACGTAGGACTGGTAAAGATCTTTTCCCGATCTGTTGGTTGCTGTTTTGTCCTATTTACAGTGCCCTTGCCTTACAGAAGCTTTGTAATTTTATGAGGGCCCATCTGTCGATTCTTGATCTAGAGCACAAGCCATTGGTGTTCTGTTCAAGAACTTTTCCCCTGTGCCTATGTAGTCTAGACATTTCCCCACTTTCTCTTCTATTAGTTTCAGTGTATCTGGTTTTTTGTGGAGGTCCTTGATCCACTTGGACTTTAGCTTTGTACAGGGAGATAAGGATGGATCAATTTGCAATCTTCTACATGTAGACCACCAGTTGAACCATCACCGTTTGTTGAAGATGCTGTCTTTCTTCCACTGTATGGTTTTAGCTCCTTTGTCAAAGATCAAATGACCATAAATGTGTGGGTTCAATTCTGGGTCTTTGATTCTATTCCATTGATCTACCTGCCTGTCACTGTACCAATACCATGCAGTTTTTATCACTACTACTCTGTAGTATAGCTTGAAGTCAGGGAGGCTGATTCCCCCAGAAGTCCTTTTATTGTTGAGAATAGTTTTTGCTAACCTGCGTTTTTTTGTTATTCCGTATGAATTTGAGAATTGCTCTTTCTAAGTCTATGAAGAATTGAGTTGGGATTTTGATGGAGATTGCATTGAATCTGTAGATTGCTTTAAGCAGGATGGCCATTTTAACTCTATTAATCCTGCTAATCCATGAGCATGGGAGATCTTTCCATCTTCTGAGGTCTTCTTCAATTTCTTAGAGACTTGAAGTTCTTGTCCTACAGATCTTTCACTTGTTTGGTTAGTGTCACACCAAGATATTTTATATTGTTTGTGACAATTGTGAAGGGTGTCATTTCCCTAATTTCTTTCTCAGCCTGTTTATCCTTCGAGTATAGGAAGGCTACTGATTTGCTTGAGTTAATTTTGTATCTGGCCACTTTGCTGAAGGTGTTTATCAGCTGTAGCAGGTCTCTGGTGGAGTTTTTCGGGTCACTTAAGTACACTATCTTATCATCTGCAAATAGTGATATTTTGATTTCTTCCCTTCCAATTTGTATCCCTTTGACCTCCTTTTGTTGTCTAATTGCTCTAGCTAGTACTTTAAGTACAGTATTGAATAGGTAGGAAAAGAGAGGGCAGCCTTGCCTAGACCCTGATTTTAGTGGGATTTCTTCGAGTTTCTCTCCATTTAGTTTGATGTTGGCCACTGGTTTGCTGTATATTGCTTTTACTATGTTTAGGTATGCTCCTTGAATTCCTGATCTTTCCAAGACTTTTATCATGAAGGGATGTTGAACTTTGTCAAATGCTTTTTCAGCATCTAATGAAATGACCATGTGGTTCTTTTCTTTGAGTTTGTTTATGTAGTAGATTACATTGATGGATTTCCAGGTATTGAACCATTGGCTAACTGAGACAGTAAGTCACATGCCTGATGTGACAGCATATCAAACTGCACTACATGGTTTGTCCCAACTACTTTCTTTTAATGAAGGGACAGAAAGTATCCACATATGGAGCTCTGTAGCTGGAAGTAGAGTAGAGCAAGGTATTGAATGTTCGGATTACACAGGGAGATGATGAAATATTTGAAAAAGAATAGCTGTTAATGATGTACGAAACATGTATTTTTATTAAGCCCATATTTTAAAATGTACATTTGTGGACTAATTTTCTTGGTTCAGTATTTGTATAAAATAGTGATGTATTAAACAGAACATTTTCAAGGAAAAAAAAGCTAGGTAATAGCTAATCTATATTAATCAAAAGATGTAGTCATATAGCTTTAATAAATACCTATAATAGTTTAAATTGTAGTGTTATGAGCTTAATTGGTGTCCATGTTTCTCTGTGTTTTTGCGTCAATCCCTATGTGGTTATATGCACATGTGTGTACATGTTAGTGTATTTGTATGGGGTCCAGAAGTCAGGTTTTGGTATTGTTATTTTAAAGAACTGTTCATTTTGTTTTCTTATTAGTAGTCTGTAGCTCAATGATTATATTCGTCTGACTGTCCCAGTTTATTCTTTCCCAGCACTGGATTATAAATAGGCACCACTGTCTTTTTTTCTGTGTGTCCTGGAGAACACACACAGGTCCTTATGTTTGCATTACAAGCACTTTACGGACTGATCTGCCTCCTCTGATTTTTTTAAGTTATGTATTATCTTTGAAAACATCTGACTATGTTATTGTAGAGCCAAGGAGAAATAAGTAAGTATTCAGAGCGAGAAAATGAAGAGCTTCTATGAGATACTGTGAATAGGAAATTGGCAGAGTTAAGGATACTATTTCAAAGGAAGATTATTGTGTCTGTTATATTTTATTAAGTAATAATCCAAGTTCATAGAACATGTAAAGTTAAAAACAAGAAGAACATCTCAAAAGATCTGGAGGGATCATATTAACAGAAAGGAAAAGAGTTGTGTGAAGGGACAAAACCGTAGCAGACAAAGTAAAAAGAAGACAAAAACAGGCATTGGTGTTAAGTGTGCATTATACTTTCAGAAGTATTGCAGACTGTGAAGCCATTCTTTATATGATTTGTATCTCTTGCTACTTTGCAAGTTGATTTAAAAATGAGAAAATGTTATAACAGAAGACTATAAAGAGGGGCATGCTCTATTTGAAATTAGAATGGTTACAGCACCCCGGGTCAGATAACCTCAGGAAAACTAATACTTTTTTCATCTCTGCTTTTCTTAGTACTTTGGCTTCATTTTCTCTTGCCAGTGAGATACTTCTTTGTTTTGTAGAAAACTTCACTATCACCAGCAAACAAATACAGGAGTTATGTTTGCATAGATAAAAGTATTCATTTGATATTTATCATATATAGATAGAGGCGATTTTTGGTTGGTATTCCATGTTGTAATTTTCTTTTTCCCTTTGAAAATCAAAGTACACATTGCCATGTTTACAAACTTGATGTAAGATATGGTAGAAAGTTTAATTATCTAGAGTTAACTTAAAATATTATATCTTCGCTCATATCATTACATTCATTTAGAATTATCTCATGAGTTTGGGAAATTTTTGTTTTAGTTTTTTTAAAGTTTTGATTCTACTGTTACATCACAGAGGGTTTTTTTTTTTTTTTATACTTTATTTACACTTCAAATGTTTTCCCCTTTCCAGGTCTCCCCTTTGGAAACCTTCTATCACATCCCTCCTTCCCCTGCCTCTATGGGGTTATTCTCCTACCCATCCACCCACCCACTCCCTTCTTCCCTCCTTGGCATTCCCCTATACTGGGACATCTAACACCCTCAGGCCCAAGGGCCTCTCCTCCCACTGATGGCCAACAAAGCCCTCCTCTGCCACATATGTAGTCAGCACCATGGGTCCCTCCATGTGTATTCTTTGGTTGGTGGTCCAGTCTCCACAAGCTCCAGGAGGTCTGGGCAGTTGACACTGTTGCTCCCTCCATGGGGCTGCAAACTCCCTCAGCTCCTTCATTCCCTTCTTCAACTCCTCCATCCAGGACCCCATGCCCAGTCCAACACTTGGCTGTGAATTGAATCTTGGGTATTCCGAACTTTTGGGTTAAAATCCACTTATAAGTGAGTACATATCATGTTTGTTCTTTTGTGACTGTGTTACCTCACTCTGGATGATATTTTCAAGATCCATCCATTTCTCTGTGAACTTCATGAAGTCATTGTTTTTAATAGCTGAGTAGTATTCCATTGTGTAAATGTACCACATTTTCTGTATCCATTCCTCTGTGGAGGGACATCTGGGTTGTTTCCAGCTTCTGGCTACTATAAATATGGCTGCTATGAACATAGTGGAACATGTGTCTTTATTACATGTTGGAGCCTCTTCTGGGTATATGCACAGAAGACGCTCCAACATCACAGAGTTTTCTAATCTTCCGCTCTACTTCCCTTTTGATAATCAGAGAGGTTGTTGTGATATTCATGAATAAGTGAGTGAACTATAGCTATTTTTCAAATGCATATGATCCTTTTTCCTACCTTTCCTTTTAATACTTCTTTCCTTGGTTCATTACATGCAGGGCTTTTTCTTGTTTCTCAGGTCTCAGCTTAAGTGTTACTTCCTCAAAGATGCCTTTGCCACCTTCGAAACTTAAAGTGGCTCCGACTTCTCCTCATAGTTCTATGTTGAATTGCTATCCTCAAAGCTATTCCTGTTTACTCTTTCCTTGCCTGTTTTTGTGCTCTTTCTCTGAAAATTTGAAGGGATATATTCTTGGCAATTAAAAGAATTGGCTGGAAAGTCATAGCTGTGCTCATCTCCTGGCCTTCCCATTACTATTTTTGGGTACTTGGGGACAATTTCAGCTTAATCCCCGTATCGTTCCTTTTCCTTATCTGTAAAACTGTGTAAGAATAGAACATATCTTATAGACTTGGAGAATTAAATGAACTTTAACATCTGTGTTAGTTACTTTTTCCTTGCTGTGATAAAATACCACAAAGACTCATGTTAAGGGAAGAAGAATCTATTTCCAGTCACAGTTTGAGAGGAAAAAGTGCATTATGGCAAGAAGTCTTGGCAGCTGTGGCTTCATCTGTGGATCTGGGAGTCTGCAGCAGCTGTTTGTTTCTTGGTACAAAACTGAGAAGCAGAGAAATTGAATGGTGGTAGAGGGCTGAATTATATTCCTTTGGCACCCACTCCCCCCCCCCCCCCCCGCACATATTGCTCTTTGCCCATTAGGTCACTTTCTCTAAGTTAGGCTCAACCTCCCCAAAATTCTGTAACTTCTAAAACTGCTTCCAGCTTGGAATCAACACCCAAAGACATGTCACATTCAACCACTAACAACATCTCCACTATCCACAGCATGATTTATGGTATGTTAGAAAACAAAACTCCAAAAGCAACAAATGAGTAACCAACCAAAAACCATCTAGCAAATTAAAATAAACACTCACCAAAGGACTACTCTGGAAAAGTCTCAATGAAAGAGTTAGGTCTGCATATGCAGATGTAAATATCTTGTAGATTGTGCTATCAGTGGAAATGGCTAAGTACACACCTTTATGTTAATTTCAAGTTCTCATGTATCACAGAGGTTCTTTGGCTCATGTTAGGCTTAGGAATGATCTTAGGCTCCAGTACATAGTGAAAGGAAGAAGGCACTTGAGTGACATCTTATTGTCTATTTAGGATGTACCCATCCTTCACTACCATACTCAGGTTGCCTTGGCCAAAACCAGAGAGCTACATTTGATTTCAAGGACCAGGAAAGCACAATCCTGTCTTCTTAAGGAAGAATAGTAGAAATTTGGGAGTGTAGCACTTCCTAATAATAATATCCTTATTGGTAATAAAGGTATAAAATATTAGAAACAGTCTCATTGAGATCAATACCATAATGTATTGTTTGAGTATTGAAATATTTTATAGCTGGGCCTATTGTTATAAGGATATCCTACAGCTTACTTAGAGAAATCTACACTTAGACTTCCAGGTATACCTATTTTTAACTTATTTTCTTTCTATACTTTTTTGTTAAAAACTAAAATGCAAACAGCATTATACTGGACCTAGTCAAGGTCAATTTAATATCATCACTTACCACCATGACATATTGTTCCAGTAGAAGGCTGTCAAAATCTATAACGTGCACAACATTTATTGTCTTCACTGCTAACAGTGCCTTCTTCTAGAATTCCTCATGAAAATCCCACATAACATTGTTTTATAGTTAACTTTTGTTTAATAAATAGTTTTCAGTATAATAACAATAAAACTAGTACAGCAGTTTTATAAACCAGCAGCAGTCATTTATAGTCAGGTATTAAGTATTTTGCATCCTTGTGCTTGCTATTTTTTCATATAAGTGAGATATAGGAGGTATTCTTTTATATCAAGATTGCCACAAACATTAATAATAAGTTTTATTCTGAAGTACATGGGTGATAAATTTTCTAGTCTATTATAGTCTTCCTGGGACTACCAGTACATATGTAGTATGTCCTTAATAAATCTGTCAGACAATATCAGAACATGCATGAAATTGTTAATAATTTTTTTCTTGGAAGTGGGTTAAATACATGGTGTCTGTTTATGTGTATCTGTATGTGTTGTGTTTATCTATGTGTGCATTCAATTTATCTGCATACATGTGTGCATGCATGTACATGTATGTTTGTGTATATGAGAGACTCAGTTTTGCTATGTAGCCACGTTTTACCTACCTTTTTTGTAACCCAGATTGGATCATGTATATGTATATGTATATGTATATGTATATGTATATGTATATGTATATGTATATGTGTATGTATATACTATGTGTGGTAAAGCATTTGTCTTTTACATTATACCTTTATATACACTTTACTTTTCAACATTCATACATTAATCTTATAACAACATACAATTGTTTTTGCCATGCCTGCCATATATACTTTGTTAGAATGCCATGACAAATATTATTTCAGTTAATCAATTTGAGATGACCTTAGAATATATCAAATACAGATGTAATGTAAATGATATATAGCCATAAGTGATATAGAATATTTTTGGATGAGGTACTCATGAGTAAAACACATAAATTTGGATCTTAATATGAAAATTTATGTGTGTGTGTGTGAGAGAGAGAGAGAGGGAGGGGGCAGGCAGGCAGTGAGATGGAGCGGGGAGTTGGAGAGGCAAGAGGGAGAGGGAGAAGTGTGATGCATATGAAACCAGGAACCTCTTACTTGCTAGGCTAGTACTCTACCCCTCAGATTCATCTTGTCTCCAGATCAATACTGAAATTAAAAAATAAATATGTAGGAGATGTTAGTGTGGCAAAGCTTTTGGGCTTGCTAGTAACAAAATCTTCTGGGTAGTTAATTGCCAAGCCTGTACGAGTAGACCACAGAAATATTTTTATATCGCTTTGCACTTGTATATTAATATGACATATGCAGCATAATATATTTTTGAATAAATATTAGTGACCCTTCCAAGACCTTATAAATTTGTTCTTGGCAGTTATTCCAGGCCTCTTCTGGGCTTCGACATTTTTAGTTTTCATTCTCCTTTGAGAGTAAAGTATAAAATGATTTTCAAGTGACAATGTTAGAAGTTTTATATAACAGTGCTTGTCAAATGACTCTGAGATAAATAAAAACCTACAGTTGTATATGATCTACAAACAATGGGAGAAGTATTGATTGTAGGTGGTGATGATATCCCTTTAGCTTTCTGTTGTTTGTACTGTCTCATAAATGTACATTTACTTTTTTCTTGTTATTTTGTATTTGCTGCATACAAATTGAGATGTATCAGGAAGAATTATTTTGAAACAGCTGTAATATTGTTCTCTTCCTCTAGCTTATAGTTATTCTATGTTTTTCTTTTAATAATTACTCATGTGTAATTAATATACTTAAGAAAATGGTCACATATTGCTGTCCATATACACATCAAAATCAACATAATGCAAAAGAACATCGCATACAAGGTTGAAAAAGTGTGTTTCCTTCTTTATCTTGTGCGTGTGTGTGTGTGTGTTTGTGTACATGCTTTCACAGATGCACATATGGTTGTGCATGCATGAGAAGTCAGTCCAAACCTTTGTAGAGTTAATTATTTTGTTCTACAATGCATATAAGGAATAAAAAATATAAGCTCAAAGTATCTCTATTTTAAGGAAAATTTTATATTTCCCTTTTTGATCTACTGGGAAACAAATGGGGCATTTTACTTGCACATTAAAAAGTACTCTTGTGAAAGGACAAACAAAAGGAGTTTATGAATATAGTCTTGAGGGAACTGACAATCCATAGCATACATTCTAGAAATTAAAATGGGGTACAGAGCTAAACAGAGAATTCTCAACTTAGGATACTCGAATGGCCGAGAAGCACCTAAAGAAATGTTCTACATCCTTAGTCATCAGGGAAATGCAAATTAAAACAACCCCGAGATTCCACCCTACAAGAGTCAGAATGGCTAAGGTCTAAAACTCAGGTGAGAGCAGATGTAGGGGAGAATGTTGAGAAAGAGGAACACTCCTCCATTGCTGGTGGGATTGCAAGCTATACCACTCCTGGACATATACCCAGAAGATGCTCCAACATGTAATAAGGTCATGTGCTCTACTGTGTTCATAGCAGCCATATTTATAGTAGCCAGAAGCTGGAAACAACCCAGATGTCCCTCAACAGAGGAATGGATACAGAAAATGTGGTACATTGACACAATGGAATACTACTCAGCTATTGAAAACAATGGCTTCATGAAATTTGCGGGCAAATGGATAGAACTTTCACATATCCTGAGTGAGGTAACTCAGTCACAAAAGAACACATACATCCCATATACAGTCACCAAACCAGGATGCTATTGTGGGTGCCTGGAAGTACTTACTGATAGAAGCCTGATATAGATGTCTCCTGAGGGGCTCTGCCAGAGCCTGACAAATACAGAGGTGGATGCTTGCAGCCAACCATTGGATTGAGCATGGGGTCTCTGATGGAGGAATTGGAGAAGGGACTGAAGGAGCTGAGGGTGTTTGCAGCCCCATGGAGGGAGCAACAGTATCAACTGGCCAGGCTCCCTGGAGCTCCTGTGGACTGGACCACCAACCAAAGAGTACACATGGAGTGACCCATGGCTCTGGCCTTGTTGGCATCAGTGGTGGGAGAGGCCCTTTGGCCTGAGGGTGTTTGATGGCCCATTATAGAGGAATTCCAGGTTGGGAAAACAGGAGTAGGTGTGTGGGTGGGTAGGTTAGGGAGAACCCTCGTAGAGGCGGTGGGGGGGGGGCAATGGGATAGAGCATTTCCAAAGGCGAGACCTGGATCTGGGAAGGCATTTGAAATGTAAATAAAGAAAATATCCAATATAAAAAAGAGAAAACAAACAAACAAAAAAATCCCACAAGATTATTGCTTTGCGTGGAAGCTCATGTTTCATGATTTTAGAGATTTTCCAATGAGAAAGTCCCAAGTTCCTTACTAATCCCACTTTCGTTATGTAATCAATTCTAATATTATATCAGAAAGATCTATAGAAGATGTTCTGTTTTTCATAGAAAGGTGGTGAGTAAACACCATGCCTGATTAGTAACCTAAATACTGTAATTGTTCCACTATTGTTAGTGATGAGAAAGCAAGACATGAATTTATAATCTAAGTTCTTCTTGGTAGAATTGTATAATCTAATGAATTTAGAGAATTTTTGTTAACAATAGTTTAAGGTACTCATAAAATGCTGTTACGATATGCAATGAAATTTTCATGATAAATGACCATTCTCAAAGGCACATTGATTTCCTTATAATTATATACCTAGTTCTACTTTTGTTTATTAGCAAAACAGTCCTAGATTTTGCATAATTTAATGAATATAATTAATGACTAACTGTTTTTTCTTCTGATAGGCTAACTAATCAGCGTGACCTAGATTAATTTTTTATATTTATTGCAGAATAGGAAAAAAAAAAAAGAAACAGCTGTAAAGTATTATTTTGCATGATAGCTCAGTTTTTCTCATCTTCCTATCCCAGGCACATTATTAATTGTAGGTGAAGCAATGTTAAAAGTGTATTTAACAGAAGATGGAGATATTATATTTGAAACTGTGGAAAATAAAGTACATAGCCACTGTATCCTTTTCCTTGGTCTTGTTAGTCAAATGATGTCACTGAGAAGACATTAATTAGTATTTTAGTTATTTTCTAGTTTACCTTTGATTGCTTTACCATTTAATTAAGTAAAATGTGGATATGAAAATATGATCTATCAAGCATGTTAGGTAATGACTAGTTTCCAGATGATCTTTATACATATCTTCACGTTTGGACATGTTTACATCTTATTACTTACTGATTTGTGTGTATAGCCAAAGGAACAGCTATTAAAAACCTTCAAGGTAAAATGAAGAATGCTCATGGATCAAAATAAAGCAACAACAACCAAAGCCCAGTAACTTCTGAAGAAGTGTAACACATTATGCATTGGATCTGAGTTCAAATCTCCCTAATTCACATAGAAGACCAGGCATTCCTCTGAATAAATAGGAGATAAACAACCAACACTTTATGGATCGAAGCAGAATTTTCTTTATTTCTTTTTCAGTGGCTAGAATAGTACCCAGAGTAGTAGCTAATGTAAATTTTGATTCAATGTTTTTAAATATAAAGATGTATTGAATTTTGTTTATAAAAATATCTATGCTACTTTTAGAAATTAATGAAACTCATTCCTATACAATTTTATTTTAGTTTTGAGTATTTCATAAATGCATACAACCTATTTATTTATTTACAACCTATTTATTTCCCCTTAGTTCTATCCTGGCCATCAGTCTGCTCCCAACTTCAGGTCTTCCAGTTTTAACTGTAATAATTTTATTTTTTTTGAGAACTTCATACATGGATATTGCATCGACATCCTTTCAACACCTATTTCAACTCCTCCTATGCCCCTTCTCTCAAATTCAGGAATTCTTTTATTGTTACATATATATGTAGATATGTATATATATATATATCTACATATATATGTAGATATGTGTAGATATGTATATATACACACATATATATCCTATTGTATCCATTAATTTTTTTTCTTGTAAATACATGAGTATAGGGCTGAGAACTTGGGAATAGGCAACCTATGTGGGAGCTAATCCTGGAGGGATACTGATTTTCCCTACTCCCGTAGAAAAGGAGTACTAGTAACTAGTCATCAAGTGGTGGGACCATGTGGAATTCCCCTCGTCCTTGTTGGCATGTCGACTGTTCTCATTACATTGATTGTGTTCAAGTAATCATATTGGTGGGAGGGAAGTTGCACCTGTGAAGGGGTGCAGTCTTCAGTCCATGCTGTGTTGTTGGTCTTGGGCAAGCAAACACAGCTACTATGTAAATTTATGAGTCCATTGCCTCTGCCATATCTAGAAGAATGTTTTACCAGAATCTTTACTGAAGTCTAAGTCTTTTAGTGATATTCCATGAGTATTTTGGGTAAAAAGGCATACAAACAGGATAATTGTGTTATTGGAAAGATTATCGTCAATATATCAAAACTGTGTCTATTAGATTTTGCACATATGATTTTTAAATTTTGTTTTCTACAGTATAAATACAACAAATTTCTCTACTGACCCCTTAATTCTTATCAGGTACCATGCTACTATTATTTCTCACGCTTCTATTTACCAGATTCCCTCAGTATGTACTTGGCAGTTGACCTTGTAATCTTTTAAGTTTCAATTTGGGAGATTCTGACTGATAATTTAAGTAAACTGCCCGGTTAGTTCCTCTTTGCTGAGCTCTGGGCTTATATTTGAACTCCAGTAATGTTTGTCTTGAATATTCTGGCTGGTATTAAATCTTGATATTCTAAGTATAGATATAGTCTTTGGAACTATAATTTTTTTTTGCCTTATGTTTGATAAATGAGTGATTGAATTGAGCATGACCTGGCCTTAAAAAATAAAGCAATGAGATATGTTTTAGGATAAACTATTCCTGGAAATAATTTCTTTATCCAAAAAATACTCTTCAAAAAGTGTTTCAGCAGTGGCAACATAATTATAGTTAAGTATATAGTCCCTTAGTTAACTGTGGTAGACAGTGCAAGTTTGGAAGATTAAGGTCTGTTTGTTCTAAAGCAAAATAGGCTGAATATTTTATACTTAGATTTTGTGATGGCATTGTAAATAACTTTCATGTCGTTATCTAATTGTATACATTATTTTAAGAGATAGAAATATTGTAGTAGAGTACAAAATGACACCATTTCTATTATTGTGGAATGTTTGATCATTTCTAAAGGAAAATTACAAAAGTATTTAACTCACCTCAGTTACTGTAGCATAGCCTCTAAAGTCTCATTTATTTAACAGAGCCTTGTGGGTGTTCTAAAGGAATGATTGAAATGAAAAAAAAATGAGAGAGTCAAACAGTGTACCATAATAGATGAAATGGAAGGTAATTATGTTAATGTTGACTCATTATGAAGCCCTAACCGTTTGTACCTGTTCATTTCTGTGTGCAAACCTGTGCAGCTGAGATGCTGAATAAGAAATTCTTGTATAAATGAGCCTAGAGGCATGTTTCTAATATTGGAGCTAAGCCTATACAAAATTGTAATGAATTTCCCTAAGTCAGTATTTAAGTGTGCTATCAGAGAAGGTGCTTCTCTTGACAGAAAATTTGGATTCTGGTGTTTATCATCAAAATTTTACCTATGTGCCTGAATCCTAATAGCTACATATAACTCTCATTTGTTAATTAGAAGGAAAGAAACCCCTCAAATTGCAAAATATATTAGTATTATATGCTCTGCTAGATTTCCTAAGATATGCCCATGTAGAACTGCTTCAGATAAAGTACACTGAGGAGATGTATGAGACAAAGTTAGCAGGGCAAGCAGATGTAATTAAGTATAGCATTGTAAATATGTACTATGATGTACTTTACAAGGAGGCAGTTGTAAATTACTCACTCAGCAATTTGAATATATACATATATTCTTAAGAACATGGGAGGTTTGGAGTTGAGCCAACTATACTTAAACTGCCTGTCTGAGTCTATTATGGAAACCTTTGTTCAGTGGCAGAGAATTATCATCTCCTTTCCCTAAATGCTTCCATCTCTCCTTCTATTGTACCTGCATGCCTCTTTGTTCCTACGACCTGTTGCCCAAGCATTCACCATTCAGCTCTAATTTAGACTAAAATGCTTCTATGTTTTATAATTCAACTGTCCTGTCTGTATTCTGGAAATAAAATACTTTAGGATCTCTCTGACCAAGTTACCCTGCCAATTCTGGTTTAGTTGAGAAAAATGGTACATTGCTGTTTGTAATTTCAAGAGACTTATTTTTTCCCTACGCCAGGGAGTGTCTTCAAAAACAATTAAATTACTAAAACAATGAGACACCTAATTTTTGTCAAATTATATTCACTATTAACTTGAGAATGTAATTGCAGTAAAGAATATTTTACCTTGGGCATGAACTTTTCTTTTATCTTGTCAATCCAAATGCTTTTAAGTAATGCATTTAAATTTCATTTTCCCAACATGAGTGTTGATGCTCGTAACATTCTTTTGTATTTTGAGGTAATTAATATCAGCTTAGTATTTAGTGTCAATCTTCTTTGTTTGGATCTCAGTTTTTAGATTTTTACATTACTCCCACAAAGATGTGAGACCTAGTTATATATTAACAGTGAAATCTTATCATAGAATATCACACCAGAAGGAATTTCAAAATTTCATCTGCAGCAGAGTGAACTGTCTACAAGAAATATAATGTAAGCCATATATGTAATTTACAAATTTCTAGAAACCACAGTTAAGAAGTAAAAAGAAATATTCAAAGTTCATGTTAATAATGCAGTTTATTTAATCTTATACCTCCAGGACATTATTATCTTAGTATCTAGTCAATGTAAAATTATTGAAGAGACATATCACATCATTTTTGTACTACCTCTTCAAAATCTGATGTGTATTTTATATTTATAGCATATTTCAATTCTATCTAGCTGCATTTCAAATTGTAGGTTTCTATATGTGTCCAGAGGCTACTAGGTTTGGCACTGTAGACCTCAAGCCTTGATTTATTGTCTATCTCTGGCTTCCTAATGAAATTGTACACTAAGAATAGTTCTAGCACCTCCTCATGGAGGAGCGCATGCTTCTCTGGTAAGGCATTATCAGAAAATCATAATCTTACCTGACATCTAGGCTTTGTCCATGAGGAATAAAGATCAAATTCATCAAAGCCCTTTTGTTTTATAATAAGTTTATTCTTGTGGATTTCTCTCTATCTGAACTTTTTCTTCCAATCATTGCTTGTTCATTTTAGAGATGTCAGTTTCCTTTGTTTCACATGGTATGTAAGAGAATGGAGATATCATTTATCAACAATGATGGTTCTGTTGATGTTGCTTCCTTAACAATTTTTATTTGCTACTGTGGTGTATGTGCTTATATGTATGTGAGACTAGCAGGCGGTGTTACAGAGGACAGAGGGCAGTTTTTCAGAGTTGCTTCTTCACTTTCATTGTGTAATCTGAGGATTGATGTCAGGTTATCAGCTTTGTACAGCAAGTGCTTTTACCTACTGAGACAACCTGCTAGCTCTGTGTCATTTCTTTTAGAAAATGAGTGAAGCTCCTACCTTAGTTTGCATTGAGGTTGGGAGCGTCTGCCAGTGTTTTAAGTGTAGTAGGAATGGTCTTTAGCAGGGTTACTTTGGGAAGTGGTACTGACATAGAAGGGATCCTAGTAGAAGGACCTTAAGGCATTTGAGTCCCTGCTTTACAGAGGATTAAGGAAGTTCTTGAGGGATCCTAGAATGAATCAACCTCAATAGATTGTTATTACAAGAATGAGACTGTTCTCTCCTTAGATCTCTGGTCTGTTTTGTCAGTATGATGGTTTCTGCTCATATGTCTTCCCCTGAGGTATCAGTGAATGCTCAACCAAAGTAACTACTTGGTCTGTAGCTTTCAGTTTACTTTGTAACCTTTCCCTGGCTTAGGTATTTTTACATAGGAATGAATCTAGACAAATAGAACATATTTCTTTGAGTAATCATTTAAGCTACATTCTCTTGAAAGTTTCACTAATCATAAACAATTGCTTCAGATTTTGAACAGTAATCACTCATCTTGTCTCTAGATTAAAAATCATCCTCCTTTTTATTGATTGATAATGTGATCTAGGTCCTTTGCTACATGTATTTTAGGCCCACTCCAACTCTCTCCTTCTAACTCCGTGCTTTGTCTATTGTCTAATGTTAACCTTTTCGTGTAACTATTAATGGACACAAATTGGGAAAGGATTTGGGAAATGAATGAAATGGGTTCCTTTTATTGTAGATCTTATTCAACTTAAGTGCTTCCAGAATGCCATTCTAAGTATAAAGGTCATCACATCTTCTATTGTCTAGTTGTAGTCTGGAACAATAAGACATTGTCCTTAGCAGCTTGGTTACAAAATCCACCTTTTCACTATCACTGCTTGCCCTAGTTTTCTTCTCTGCTAGCGACTTCTGACAACTCAGGTACGCAGCACTCAAGTCTAGTATTCATGGTCTTCCTACACCATTTTGCTAGTTTTCATCATTTCTTCCTTCACAAACTGTCCTCTTGCCTGAAGTCCTCTTAGAGGTACAGTCTTATCCCTGCTTCCCATAGAGTCTCTTTTTCCCATTATAATATCATAGTCTCAGAATACTTCTCTTACAGATTTCTTTTACCCTGTGGTAATTCTGTATCTCTTACTCTTTTAATAGCAAAGTTAGTAGGCTGGATACAAACATATTCTATTGAACACAGCTGGTCCATTTAAAATAAATGGGAATTCCTTCAGGATACCTAATTTAGCAGTCCCATATGTGGAAAATGACACATATTAAATGCCAACTGTGTGTTCAAAAAGGATTTTGTGGAGTATTTGCGGTAATGATCTATAGGTTATAGAGTGCTCCCATTTTAGAGATGAAATCAATCTTGGGAAAGTGACTGCATTACTCATATCACCCATCTATTCAATGTCAGAAATCAAATTTGAATCCAAGTGTGAGTGAAGAATGCCTCCTTGTGTTTAAAAGAAATAAGTACTCTGCTGGAAGTAGAAGGGAACAGTCTTGGGTAGCTGGAAGAAATGATATACTCATGACCAGCATTAAAGTATAGGTACTTCTACTTGACATCCCTTTCTTCCTTCCCTCAAGTTTGTACTGGTCTTTTCATTTTTTTCCATTTTAGTAAACATTAAATTTTGTAGAGGTTATGATTGATATTGTGCTCATACGAGATTTTTTTTTTTTTTAGTAAAAGTTGACTATAGAGAGACATAATTGTAAATTAGTAAAAAACCAAAAAGTGGAATTACATCTCTCTCTCTCTCTCTCTCTCTCTCTCTCTCTCAAGGCAGCATGGTAGCAGAGAGTGAGCTAACAGAATTGTTTTGTACAGAACATTAGGCAATCTCTTCCAGTGAATTTGTGAAAGCTGTCACCACTTAACATGTCAATAATATGTCCATAGGAAAGGGTTTTACGAATATCTGAGAACATTTGAAAAGGGAAAAGAAAGCTAGCATTGAATTCTCAATGCAGGGAGTTCACATATCATCCTGTGAGTTTGGCTACCAGAGATTTGTATTGTAGGCTGGAAGAGGCTAAATCACTATGTGAAATGACAATATGAGCAGCAGAATAGCATTTAAATACATTTTCTCTAACTCTCTGAGAATTTACAACACTTCAGATATGCCAAATATGGAATTTTGGTATTGTTTTTGCGATAGGTGCTATTTCATTAATTCTATTATCAAGCATATTTCATCACTACTAAAAGATGAATTTCAGAGCTGCCCTATCGGTAAGCAGATAAGATGTGCATTCATAATTCTTGGCTACATATGCAAAATGAAAATGTATCGACGCCATTTAAATCACCATCAGTGTATTCTATTCCATTATATATTAGCTACACATAGGTAAGGCGGCTTAGTTTTCCTGAAGGAAACTAGCTGAAATGCAGAATTTAAAGGTGGGATAGTCATGGCATGTTTTAAATGATGTAAATATTCTCCACTCATTTATTTTATTCATTTTGAAAAAAAAATAGCAAAACATATTTTTGAGTGGACTTTTGTTAAAAGGAAATGATATAAAATATAATCTCATGTATAAATATGGAGAGTCCAATATTTGTTGTTGTGAGATACGAACACTGAAGTTCTAGGTGTTTAGTTGATTTTGTCAGTCCAGTTCCTAAGCACTGCACTGTTGGGTTGTTGCTGGATTTTAACTGGTTTTTAGAGAATATCAATCAACCCAATTAAATTTTTTGACACACACTTCCTCTCCACCCCCAGGGAAATTTATTGGTTACTGCAGTGGGAATGTTATTTCTCATCAATGTACTAGCCTTCTGTAACACAACCATTCACTGTAAACAATGAGTATAGCATTCATTGCACAAGCCAGAACTGTTAAAAGCCAGCAAGTTTTAACATTCTGCTAGGAATTCTGTGGTAGTTATAAAGTGCGAAAACTAATATTTTAAGATTTATCTTAAAACTCTCTGGTAAGGAAAACACCTTTCTTCTCAGCTTGTCATTAATCTGATTTTACATGTGGGCTGGTCCCACGTATCCTGGAGGCAGTTAATCATTAAACATTTTTAGTGGCAAAAAGCTCTCCTTCTAAAACGATTTTTGTCTTTATGTCGTATTTTTTTATTTTTTTTTTGTCGAGATTTTTAAACTAGAAAATACTGTAAATATTATTGGACAGCATTATGAGTTTCCTCCAAACTGAGATGAAAGATGCCATTTGTCCTTTATAAGTAGAACATTATTAATTGCTGACTTGTGTCTTCGGAGATATTTAGTCACACAGCACTATTCTAATATAGATTGGTTCATTTCAGGTAGATACTATATTGACAACATGGTTGAAATGACATTGGTCCTTTTAGATAAACCCAAGGATACGTACTGGCAGAGGGCAGGGTACTAAAATGAAGCTATTAATAAGTTTAGGATATTTGCTAGCTTGGTTGGTTTTCCCCTTGAGTCGTTTGAAAGTCAATATAGGTTCAAATAATGTGGTTGGGCCTTGAGCACATAAATGAAACCCGCAGGTTTTAAGCAAAGTCATTGGAGCCTATTGTGTATAGCAGAGGGCACACAGCTAAAGACAGTGATTTCCTCCTTTCCCAGAATCTATCTATAGCCAATAGTGCCGAGTTACAGTATAGGGACCCTTTAGCTCTCTCTCTCCTCCTCTTCATTCATTGTTAATAGGCTTGACTTTGTGAGAGTCCAATGCAGGTAATTGCAGCTGATGTGAATTAATGAGTGCAATAGTTGTCTGAAGTCTAAGGAATGACATTTCTTAGCCTATCTCCAGATCTTCCAGCTCTTACACACTTCCCACCTCCTCTTAATGTTTTTGGTGTCTCTACGACTTAATAACTGTGTGGCTACTGGTGATTCACTTTCATCTCTTCATTTCTAAAATTAGTGACAATGCTTATAATAGAGGTTCTTATAAATGCTATGTATATTGTGTGTAAATTTTTTTTTTTTTTTTTTTTTTTTTTTTTTTGGTTTTTCGAGACCAGGTTTCTCTGTATAGCCCTGGCTGTCCTGGAACTCACTCTGTAGACCAGGTTGGCCTCGAACTCAGAAATTCGCTTGCCTCTGCCTCCCAAATGCTGAGATTAAAGGCTTGTGCCACCACTGCCCGGCCGTGTGTAAAATTCTTTAGCAAAGTGCCTCACACATGTAGGTACTCACTGATTGAATATCAGGGTGTGTACATTTATTTTTTATCATTTATGGTCAATCAAAGGCCACATTTCATAACTAATGTTGAATGTCTATCCCTTAGGTAAGTTCCATTCCCTCTTGAATATGAACTTTTATCATTTTAGACATACAAGCTTTAAACATGCTGCAATGCTGCCTTTAACCCCACCATTCATTAGGACAACCTATTAAAGGACAGTTTGAGATAAGTAAGAAATACCATACCTCTCTGAGATATGTAGTGATACCTTGTCTTTGGAAACAAAACAGAAATGAAGACATGTGGATGACTTACTGAGCATTAATCTCTTCTCTTATCATGGTATAGTATGAGGTTAGTAATGTATGGAAAGAAAACAGGACTAGGCTCTCTTCCCACTTCTCCTATAGTAATTTTAAGTAAAAATGGTAGTTATGATATGGAGATTTATCATTTGATTTTAATTGTTATGTAAACTCATATTTTGTCTTCTCCATATTAATCTGAGTTATTTGATTAGGGATGTGATGCCTATAGATTTGGTGGGCATCTTCCAAACCTGTATGTTGGCGATATCTAACAATGTGCAGATTTTATAGCAGGAATTGTAAAGGATTTTGCTGAATCAATGGATACAGGGGTTGAAGTCTGACAATTTGAGGCATTTTGAACCTTTTGAAAGTGAATTGACCATTTACGTAAAACCAGTCAACATTAAGCTTTTAAAGTAATTTTCATGTCTGTCTTGCTGATAATTCTTTTTTACTTTTTGGGTGGGGTGAAGGAAGATAGGGAATAGAGAAAGATTATGATAAATGCTTTTACCTTAGACTGCTTTGTTGAAGAGAATCTTAAAGGGCAGAGCCTCTCGGTTGAGAGATTCTTAAATGATAAATGATAGTGATAAGATTTTTTTCCTTACCAGAGTTTTGGAGATTAGGGAAAGTCAGAGAGACTGGTATCCTAAATCTTAGCTTCTTTAAGTGCTAGTGAAACTATCATTTGTTGTTCCTTGACTATCGGAACATATATTTTCCGATATATATTCACATATTCACTTGTGAACATTATTCACTTGTGTCATTAACGATAATGACTTTCAGATTTTTTTTTATAATATACGTTAAAGGCATGTAAATATCTTTAATTCTTTAAAATATGGTCATTATTTTTCTAGTTTGCTCCTTATAGATGATTTCCTCTGAGATGCATATTATATGTATGGAGCCACAACTTAGCGGTACTGTTTTCTTTTTTCTTCAGTATTTTTGAAGTGATGGTAATATTTTTGTTGTTGTTTTTGCTCTTCACTCTAATTTGTCCATTGTCTCTATTTTCTCATCTGTTATTTGTTAAGAGTTACAGACATCTGGTAAAATCTTTCCTAATGAATGAGAGAATTTGGAATACTTTTGAGTTGAAAGCCAAATACTCCAAATATTGACAGACCCTTTACTAGTTACTTAGAACATACAATTATCTAAAAGAATATAAGACCATTTCTGTTGCTTGATACTTAAGTAACCTTATAGTTCTTGTATAAATTCAGAATATTAAAAAATTTGTAGAGTTGGGGCTGCAGGGATAACTTAGCTGTTAAGAATACTTGCTCCCCTTGCAAATGTCCCACCCACTCTTTTTTTTTTTTCATATTTTATTTACATTTCAAATATTTCAGATCTCCCCTTTGGAGCCTCCCCATTCCCTCCGCCTTCCCCCTGACAATATGGGGATATTCTCCAACCCACCCTCCCACCCACCCACCCACTCTCGTCTTTCCTCCTTGTCATTCTCCTATACTGGGGGATCTAACACCCTCAGGCCCAAGAGCCTCTCCTCCCCCTGACGGATAACAAGACCCTCCTCTGCCGCATTTGTGGCCAGCACCATGGGTCTCTCCATGTGTATTCTTTAGTTGGTGGATCAGTTTCCAGAAGTATCAGGGGGTCATGTCAGTTGCCACTGTTGCTACCTCCCTGGGGCTGCAAACTCCCTCAGCTCCTTCAGTCCTTTCTCCAAGCCCTCCATTTGGGAGGTCACACTCAGAACTACTGTTGCTGCGAAGTGACTCTTGGGTATTTCAAACTTTTGGGCTAATAACCTCCTAACAGTGAGTATATACCATGCTCATTCTTTTGTGACTGCGTTACCTCGCTCAGGATGATATTTTTGACCACTCTTGAGTTCCATCACCTACATCAGCTGGCTTGCATCTGCCTGTAACTCTAGCTCCAAGAGATCTACCACCCTCTACTATTCTTCACAGGAAACTGCACATATGTACACATCCAAACAGGCACATAATTAAAACAAGTAGATCAAATAACCATGTCTTTGAGTTCTTTGGGTATGAGGACTATGTGTTTACATTAAAGTATCACAAAGACATTAATTTTGCATAAATTATTTTATTTTATTTTAGAATTTTTGAGGGATGAGAATGTAGATATTAGGATGACAAAGTACTGTAGGTTGTTCTGTTAATGACTCATATATGTTTATTTTTCCTCATGATTTGAACAATTTTATAAGCAATTGTTATAGGAAAATTTAAGCATATTATTATAGACTCAAATTAACTACAGTATATACTTAAAGTTTATTAGAGCATTTATTTTATATATGGAAGCATTAAATAACTAGTTATAATCTTCAATTTTTTCCACAATCAAGCTTAACTTTAGGTATCATTTTATATTTTTGTCTTTATTAGCGTTCTATTACTGTGAAGAGACACCATGACAATGAGGACTCTTATAAAGGAAAGCATTTAATTTTGGCTTCCTTGGCTTATTTCATGATTGTCAGGGTGGGAAGCAAGAGGGCATGGCAGCATGCAGGCAGACATGGTGCTGGAGAAAGAGCTGAGTGTTGTATATTTGTATCAACAGGCAGCAGGGAGGAAAAGAGAGAAGAGAGAGAAGAAAGAGGTGAGAGGGGAGAGGGAGAGGAGAGAGAGAGACAGAGAGACACTAGCTTCAGCTTTTCAAACCTGAAAACCCACCCCCCAGTGACACACTGTCTCCAGGAAGGCCATGTCACCTAGTTATTGAAACCATCACAGTATGTATATTTAGCAGGGCTATAGAGTTTGTTTGTTTGTTTGTTTTAAACTCCTAATCATCATAGCGTAACTTTTGTTAGAGATTTTGCCATTTCCCTTTAATTTGTTCACATACATTCATTTGAAAGATACTTCTAAGTACAACCATTAACATCCATGTCTTACTATGTTCTACTTGAGGATTTTACTTTCCAGAAATAGTTGTAAACCTTTTTTCAGTATTATGAATATACTACTACTCAACCCATCATGAGACATTTATTATTTGCTATTTATTTAAGTAGGTGTGACATCTAGGCTGACTTAATTGCATCTAAGACTATAGAATTTCCTTCATTCTGTGTTTTGAAAGCTCTTCTGGTTTGTGATGTTTAATGAAGGATAAGGCACCAAGCATTTACGATACTTCACATATTCTAGATTTAAATGTTTAGTGCTTACTTTTGACAACTAAGTAAAGATCTCTGTTCTAGCTCTAGATTTATTTTTGAAGTTGAAAAACTGTGCTTTTAAAATGATTATGAGTAGCTTCAGCTTGTATCGTTGTGCACAAGAATGAATACATTACTTGTGTCACCTTATGTGATATATGAAAATAATAGGTGCAATAGTATTGATAAAATTCTATTTATGCCTATGTTCTTATTCGCTTTCGTTCATAGCTAAGGCTTTTTCCTGATGCTAGATATTTCCTCTGCATCACAAAGCAGATTCTAATGACACACAAAAAATGGGAATAGAAACCAACAAAAGTACAAATGGCTTCATTCATCTTTTAACCAGTTAGAAGAAGTGAAGGAAACTATATAGATTAGTGACATGCATGGGAAAAAAAACAACAATCCTCAAGCCTTATTTGCCTTGTCTACCCTATCTTGTTGTGTTATGGATTTTATGTGGCAAGCTTGAAATGAAAAGCTATTAGTTAAAAAACAAAAAGACAAAAATCTGAAACAAGCAGCCAGCAGGCTTAGAATACAATATTTTGTTTTTCTTCTGCCTCAGGTGAATAAGAGACACCAAATGAATGCTTCGTAGCAGTTTTCTTTACATCTGGGCTTCTTAACTCTAAAATTATGAACCTCATTTATATTTTATTCTGCATTTTAAATTTTGTCTGTGTATTTTGATTAGTCTTTCTCTCCACTGTTTAAGATAGCTTTCTCAGATAATTAATTTTTTTTAAATTTTTTCCTCAGCTTTTCTCTGAAATGCTGGTAGAGCATGACTTACTTTCTTATTTAATCAGTTAGTGGAACTATAATGTAATTAAACTCACGATGGAACATGTTTTATCCAAATTTGAACTGATAGCTAAGGCTCTAACTTTGGCTTAAATTAGGCTTGGGCAGTATTTTGTAACATATGACAAAAAGGGCCATGTTGCTTTCTGTTCTATAAATAAATATGTTGCATAACGAAAACAGAATAAATTTTTGTATATTTATTTGCTGAGTATGTAAATAAGAATGGTTAGTCCTCATTCTCAGGATGATAGGGAGTCAGATATAAAAACCAATATTCATTTTAATTATCCTAAGTGCTTAAAGGAGACATCCAGCAGATTAGAGAGGCCTCATTTGGGAGGACAGGGAAGGCTTCTCTGAGGAAGTGATATTTAAGCTCTTTAATGATGAATAAAGATTAGATAAGCAAGGAAAGTACAAAAGTATTTTTCAGTGTGGGCAATTTATAGCCTAATGTTTTAAAACTATATCCAATAAATCTGAAAAGTGAGATAATCAGATCTAAAGATTGAAATTATTTAAACATTACAAGCTTTAGAACATCATGGAAATACTTGAAATCTGGCAATTTTAGAACTTGTCTGAGAATTAACCTAAATGAATCTAGATTTAATTAAATGATGTTTTGAAATAATACATAGACGCAAACTGGCTGTAACTGGAATGTTCAGAAGGAAATACAATAAGTAGGCAAGTGCTAGCATCGAGTGTAAGAACAAAATGATACAAAACAAATACAGACCAAAACCAAATCCATTAACATGTTTGTGTATGCAGTGTAAGGCATAAGAGCTCAAAATGTGAAAGAATTTGGGATCTCTTTGATGTCTATTTCAACATGTGTCTTCGTAGGATACCTACTTGTCCTTTAATGAGCTACTGGTGGGAACTCAGAGTCTCATATGTTGATACAAATCATTCAAAATTAGTTATTTGTTTCATAATATTCACCTAATAGGTACCAAATTTCAATGTGTAAGCATAGGACTTAAAAACTTTTCACAAGACTTAAAAGTAGAAGTCAAGATATTTTCATTTCTCCAGTGCTTACTTAGCTGTTATGAAATGGCTTTAAGGTTTTCAGTAATGTTCTAAGTAGTGTAGTCTTAATTAGTTGGATTTATATACTTTAGAAGAATTAATTATTTATTCTTTCTAATTTTAATTGAGAGACAAGAAAATGTTCAGATGCAGACAGAAGAATGAATAATAAGCTTTCAGCTAGAACAAAGCTGCCTGTATCTGCTCATTTTCTCTTTTGCTAGTATTCATTGCATCTCTCTGGTGTGTGGCAATGGGGTGATACCATAAGAAACAAAGCAAGAGCCTTTGTATTTGAATTTTCAATATTTCCAGTGAAATGAAAGGTATACACATTGTCACCAGACAATGAACTGGAAGCAGCACGTATCCTTTTGAATTTAGGATGGTTTTGTTTTGCTTTTGTTTTTAAATTAAGTCAAGATTGAAAAGCCTTGCTATTTCATTTTGGATACATTGTACATAAGTATAATATGAATGCTCTCTGAGAGCATATGCTATAGAAGTTGTTGAAACTTCCGCAAGTTCTTTTACATCATTTACGGCTTTAAATTATTTCATGTTTACAGCAAGGAGTGAAAACTCCAGAATAATAATCAGCTACCTATTTACAAAAATGTTCAGAAGTTCCAAGTATAGCTTGAACAAATGATAGACTAGGTTTATCATTATAGTGAACGTTCCAAAGCAATTTCTAGACATATTGTCTATTTGAGACAGTTAAAATACATTTAAATGTACTTTTCCAAAATAGTTCCCACAATATATATCACATATCACTAGAAAATTTTAATGTATTTAATGAACAGCAGAACTACTTACCTTACACACACACACACTCTCACACACACACACACACACACACACACACAAACGTATAGTCTATTGAGTCTATGTTGTTTGGCTCATATGTACATGTGTTTAGGGATGGCCATTTCGGACTGCACAAAGTATGAAGAGAATAGTTCCCGGCAGAGACTGATTCTTTAGTTCTAAGCAACTACGGACCACCGCTGGGGAATATAAACAAAATGAAACATGTAACTGAAGTATCACTGAAACACCAATTTTTTGTCCTTTATGAAGATTGATTGAAACAACCAAGAAAATAAACTTAAATATATTTGAAGATAATGACGCTAGAAAAGAAATTCAAAATCTTGAAGCCATTTTTCTTTTTTTATTTATTTTCCAGCTGAAAGTGGTAATTCTGATAAGTAGGGGCTAGTAGATAACTGAATACCTACATGCTCATTGCTAAAGTGAGAAGATACTAATGGCATTTCTTTGTAGCAATAATGTTTTGAAGAGCAGTGAAAAAGAATACATTTTCTGGATGGCCTTTCGTTTAGTCTCTGTTCCACTTTTTGTCTCTGTATTTCCTTTAGACAGGAGAAATTCTTGGTTAAAATTTTGGAGATGGGTGGGTGGCCCCATCCCTCAACAGGGGGTCATGCCTAACCTCTGGATAGGGTCTCCACAGGTTCTCTCTCCCTTTTGTTAGGTATTTAAGCTAATGACCTCCCAGTGGGGTCCTGGGAGGCTCTTGCTTTCCTGGCATCTGGGACTTTCTGGTTGCTACCTCCAGTTCCCCATCCCCCATTGCTACACACCTCTGTTCAATTTCCTGACCCTTTGTACATCTCCTACATCTCCTCCCATACCCAATTCTTCCCCCTTTCCCCTACCCCCTCTGCTCTTCCACCAAAGTCCCTTCCACTCTCTGCTTCCCTTGATTATTTTTGTTAACCCTTCTAAGTAGGACTGAAGCATCCACTCTTTGGTCTTCCTTTTTCTTGAGCTTCACTTGGTCCCTGAGTTGTATAGTGGGCAAGCAAGAAAGTGATCTTTCAACAATCCCAAAATAAGATAACCACACAAACGTAATTCCACCTCTAACAACAAAAATAACAGGTAGTAACAATCACTTTTCCTTAATATCTCTTAACACTAATGGACTCAATTCCCCAATAAAAAGCCATAGACTAACATACTGGATCCCTAAACAGGACCCAGTATTTTGCTGCATACAGGAAATGAACCTCAATTACAAAGACAGACACTACCTCAGAGTAAAAGGTAGGAAAACAATTTTCCAAGCAAATGGTCCCAAGCAACAAGGTGGAGTAGCCATTCTAATATTGAATAAAATCAACTTTCAACCAAAAGTTATCAAAAAAGATAAGGAAGTACACTTCGTTTGTACTGGTCATATGTGTATATGTGTGTGTGTGTGTGTGTGTGTGTGTGTGTGTGTGTGTGTGTATTGGTTTTTCGAGACAGGGTTGCTCTGTATAGCCTTGGTTGTCTTGGAACTCACTCTGTAGACCAGGCCGGTTTCGAACTCAGAAATGCACCTGCCTCTGCCTCCTGAGTGCTGGGATTAAAGGCATGTGCCAACACTGCCTGGCAAATAGAAATATTTAAGGGGTAAATTCAGCAATTATAGGTATTATAGGTGTCTGGTGAATCTCAGTGTAATGGCCTTGGGAAACGCAAAGCAACGTTGCTCTTTGCTCAGGGTGAAGCTAACATATCTTCAAGGGAGAACATTGGAGGTATTTGAATTTTATGTTCACATTAGGGAGGTGAGTCCTGTATATTTTAGAAGACTAGTATTAATTTTTTCTGAGTCTAGTCAGGAGTTATCTATGAGATTAGGTTGTATGCTGTTTTGACTGAAGTCAACTTTCCTTTGTCATTTCAAAGGAGAAAATGAATGGCCTATAAAACTGTAAGAGTTGATCTGTCAGAAATAGTTTCCAATTGCATATTGTTTTTACAAAGTGATTTAATTTATTTTAATCATATTTATAATGTGAAATTATAAGTTGTTGATAATATTGGCTTCTAAAATTTTAGGCAAAAAATAGCACTTTCATTATTATAGAAATGTCTACAAGTAATTTCATAATTTATTAATTCTGTATTTAATTTTGACATGTTTTTCATAATTCACCATTGTATATAATACTGTGTTAGATAGTACATACATATTTTTGTCAGCATAAATTCCTAGTAATACGTTTACTAGATAATATTTTATGCACAATTTATACTTTGGTTCTTGTTGCTAGAAGAAGGGGTTCATTAGAAGCCCTGTATTGTTTGGTCCAAGAACACTGGTGTTTACAACTAATTGATCACAACCAGTTACAGATTTCTTTAAGGCCAAGCAGTGGTGGCACATGCCTTTAATTCCAGCACTTAGGAGGCAGAGGCAGGTGCATTTCTGAGTTTGAGGCCAGCTTGGTCTTCAGAGTGCATTCCAGGACAGCCAGGGCTACACAGAGAAACCCTGTCTCAAAATACCAAAAAAAAAAAAAAGTATTGTATTGCTTTATACTGTTATATGGAACATTTCTCTAAAATTCTCTAAAAATTAAATTTTATTATAAAAATTATAGAAATACAGCATAAAATATGCTTTTGTTAATAATATAAAATAATGCAAAACACATAAACCTTTTAGTATTTTCTTTTTGTCTAATAATTTTGTATGGTAAAATATTTCTGTAATTAATCAACTCTTCTCCATTCTCAGTGTTCAATAGCCTTCATTAAAATCCTCACTCTTCTAATTTACCTTATGACATAGTCAGTGTTCTATTGCTGTGAAGAGACAACATGACCACAGCCACTGTTAAAAAGGAAACCATTTAATTGGAGTTGGCTTACAGTTTAGAGGTTTGGTGCATTATTATCATGGTGAGAAGCATGGCAGCAGGCCAGCAGACATGGTGCTGGGGAAGTAGCCGAGAGAGTTCTACATCTGGATATATAGGTAATAAGAAGAGAGAGAACCATTGGACCTGGCTTGGGCTTTTGAAAGCTCACATCCCACAGCCAGTGACACACTACCTCCAACAAGGTTACACCTTCTAATCCTTCTCAAATAGTGCCATTCCTTAATGACCAACCATTCATATGTAGAAGCCATAGGGCCCATTTTTATTCAAACCACCACAGCCCACCATCTTTTTCATTTAAATTACAGCAGAAGCCACATATTGTTCCCTTTCTTTGTGCTTCGCCTTTTATATTTGTATGAACCTGTAACTCAGTGACTTCACTTTGCAAGAAATAGTCAAAAGTCATTAGTTCAGCATTCAAAGACCTTCATTCTTGACCTGTATTTTTCATTATCATCTGCTTTCCTACAAATAAACTGCTTCTCAAATACTTATCTTTTATAGTAATACCATACATTTTATAATTCTGTATTTCTTTCATCATAATCTTCACAAAGATATATCTGCAAATTTTTCACATTTTTTTCCTAATTTCTGTTGAATAGTGCTTATAAACAGAAATATTGAGGTTAATATGTGGACAATTTTATTAATAATTCTCCTGTTTTAAAAACGTCATTCTTAACAGTTGTGGTAGTGTGTGCCTGATATCCCAAGCCTTGAAAGACTAAGAAAGGAGAATTTCTGAATTCTAGGTCAGCATAATATACAGAAGAAGACCTGTTCTTAGAGGTCAGGTGGGGTGGGGGTTAGGAACATCCTTGTGGAGACAGGTGGATAGGAAAGATGGGATATGGAACAGTTGGAGGATTGACCGGGGGAATAAAAATCTGGAGTGTAAAAAAAAAGTAATAATAATAAAAAATTAACTAATAAAAAACAAAGCCAAGGAACTGAACAAATATACAAATGATAAACAAATACTGGTCTTAGCTTCTTTATCAAGCGAGGACATGTGTCCTTATTGCCCTTTTGTTCCCTGTGCCTTGTACGTAGATGATACTTAGTATATTTTTCCTGGGCAAATTAACTTCATTTGCTAAGATAAAAACATAAAAGCAATATGTAAGTTTTATTTGCTTCCATGAAAATATATTATAAGAGCTCAAGGTTTCTTTGAAATAACTATCATTACAGATAGAATAATCATTCATTATATGTGCAAGGTAATTTTCTAATGACTCAAAGGCTTTACTTTTATTTAGTATGCAAATTTTTGGTAGGGCAAACATATTATATATATGAATAGATTAGATTGGTTCTATGAGGACTAAGCTTTTGTACTTTAATTAAACTAAACAAGTAATTATTTTCTGGAGACATAATATCATTTTCACCTCTCAGTATTTGTTTAAATCTCACTTTCTGGTCCTGTGATGTGAAATCATATCAATTTTAAAAATTCTATGAGGTAGTTTATCTAGTGAGTGTTTTCCAATGTTTCAGATTAGTTGAAAATCTTGTTGGCACATTTAGTGGTAATGATGCATAGCATTTTGTTTGAATTGCTACAAATTAGCTGGAAGATGTGCATCTCTAAGTTTAGTAATTTCTCTGATATATCTCACAAAAATGGTTCTTCTTATTGAAATCTTTGTTTCAGTAAATAAATGTTCTTCTCTAAGGAGAAGTAATCTACTCCAGAGAAGAGAACATGAATTGGTTGTCAAATACCAAGTAGTCCTACATGAAAGCATATATAGGAAAATGCTTGCCTACACACACACACACACACACACACACACACACACACACACCATTTAAGTAAAAGGTGCCCTGAATTTGAATAGAGCTGGAAGTGTACATAGGAGGTGTTGGAGGGAGGAAATAGATGGATACAGAAATATGTTTAAAGAGTTAAAATTTTAATTTAGGGAAAAAAGCCCTTACTCCTACCTGAGTTTTACTACACCTCTTGGAACACAATTTTTATCACAAACTGAACAGCAATATTTTCCAAATAATGTTGGAAATTGTTAAAATCAGTATATTTGGGGATGCATACTAAATTTATAAAACTTATTATGGCTAATCCATGATGTAAAGACTTATTTAGAAGAATAATGAAACATTAATGTCATGGTATGTTTAATATACAAGGATATGCTTGATAGACACGTAGCAGAAAACAGGAAAAGTAGAAAATTTAAAAGCTTATTGAATACAGGTTCTCATTGAAAAATAGGCCTCATAGAGAAACAAGCCTTCAGCCATGTATGTATTTTGATTCAGTGTTTTGTCCAGACGCTGACAGTTAGCTTTGTAATTTCAGATAAGGTTCTGGATGTAATGAGATCAGTTTCCTCATTTGTAAAATGTGAATAATTATTGCTTTGCCTGGCAGTGTTGAGGGGTTAGTATAATAAGTATACATGGAGTGTCACACATTACACTAAAGACAAAGATGTGTTTCAAACAGTGTTGCATGCCTGTGATCTCAGCACTCAGTATGTAAAGCCAGTAGGAAGGGGATTTTGAGGAGATCATGGACTACATAGTGTGAATCTATTTCACAAATCAGAGGGTGAGAATGCAGTTCAGTGGAAATAGTTGTCTAGGAAGTCTAAGATGTTGGGTTTGCTCCCAACATGTTGTTGATAATGAGTATAACCAAGCAGTAATTATGCAATGTATGTGGAAATATATATTTGGTATAGTGCAGTATAAGTTGTGTTTATATCTTCAAAAGAATCATATATATATATAATGAAATTTAGAAAATAATCACTTGTGTAATCAAACAGCCCTATGTAACTGACACTGGATTTAAATCAGCTTTCCATTACTCTTCTGTCAGTTACCATAACTGTTGCCCAATATTAAGAGTCAGTTAATTTTTTTAGGTATGTTGATGTTATATGTTAATCCAATTTGTGAATATTTATGCCTTTAGATATGAGATTAGTCCTTATTGTTACATGCACAGCACATGGTAGGCAGGATTTTTCTTGGAAGTTCACATTTTTCTTAGTACATAGGACCATATCCTACTCCTCCTAAAACTTATTATATTCCTTGATACTGAGAATCTGCAAACAGTTCTAATATTAGTCCAAAATATGCTCCAACGTTGAAATTATCCAAGGAATCTACAGACTTTGTATTTTTGTTAGATTCCTGATTTTTTTTCTTCCCGAGATGCACATTATATATCAGACTCCTTTGAGAGTGTTGTTTTAAAAGTGTTTGTGCCCTTAATTATACTGGTTAGAAATGTCAAGATTGTGCATTAACCTACTGTGTTCCAGATGGCTGATTTTTTTTCCTCTTGTCTTATTATATCTAAAGAATATGGGATTGGCAACAGAGCACTTTAATTGATGTCAGATTTGGGCAGGATAATTTTTCTTTCATTTTTTATAGTGTATAAACATCCACTTAAAATATGAGATGCATGGCATATCTTCAATAGGTTTAAACTTTCGTTTACTTTGTGCCATAGTTTATAAAGAATTTATATTAATAATTGAAGATTTTTAGCATCCATATTTTTATATATTAGAAGAAAATCTTTTAAGGATGTATGTGTATTTTTGTGTGTGTTTTAGATTTTATTAATTTTCTCTTTAAAAAAGACACACTAAGGTCAGAATGTGACCTAAAAAATACTCTTTTTATTATTATTTTGATGAGATGGGACTGTGTGTTCACTTACATTTCAATACACAACAGAAGTGCTTAGATATAAGATTTCTGTAGGCATAAAGGCATGATTCGTACTCTATAAAACTACTGCCATTATATTTGTAATGTTACACTGCTGTTTATATTGGTATGCTTCCATATTATAATATATGTACTCCTTATGGGTGAGAACATTGTATTTTATAAATATTCCATAAGGATTTTATACTTAATACTATTTCAGTGTTCTTACTAGATTGTTCTCCCAAGTTAGGTTGGGGTTTGGGGCAAACAGATTTTCGTGATATTCATTGTATACTAGTTGAGAACTAAAACTGTTTCTCATTCAGTAGAGATGAAATATTTATTAGAGAATCTTAAATAACTTCTAAATTCATCACATTTATAGAAAATAAATACAATTGTTTGAATTTGTTAAGTAAATTCAGTTTGCTAAAACAAAGCCTAAAAGACCTATTTCTACATATTCTTTAAACTTTTATTTAGTAACCTAAAAAAAAAAATCTGGCTACTTTTAAACACTAGTGAGAAGATTATGCTATTAGTATAATATTTGGTTTCAAATATGACAGTCTATTTAACATGCCAATTTAGGGGCTAGTTGGTTTAACTCTGAGTTTGTCATTTATTTTTACATTGTAGTAACTTTTTAAACATGTCAGCTCATGTACATGAAAATTGAAGTGCCTTTCTTTACACATCAGCTAATTATTGAGTATCTCTAAAATATTGTTTTCTGTGTTTTTTATGTTTCTAAATATATGTCCTACTCATAGATTCTTGTTTTCAAATTTTCTTATTTAATTTAAACAAAAGGTATGTTTTCCTTTTATGTCTCTCTGTGTTTGAATGCCTGTATGTATGTATACCACATGAATGCCTGGTGTCTGCAGAAGCTAGAAGGCATCAGATCCCTTGGAACTGGAATTAGAGCAGCCATGTAGGTTCTAAGAAGTGAACTATGTCTATAAAAAGACAGAAAGTGTTCTTAATTCCAGGAGCTACCTCTCTAGCTCCCCTTTTTTGAGATAGGATCTCATTATATAACCCTGGCTGGCTAGGACATCACTATATAGACAATGCTAACTTTGAATTCCTAGAGATCTGTCTGCCACTGCCTCCTGAATGCTGGCATCAAAGGGATACCCAAGCTCTTGTCCTCAAATTTATTTTTTAACAGTATATAAAATTATGTATATCCATGTTATACAATGTGATGTGCTGAAGAATATATATGATTATATGTAGCTAATTACCAAATATATTATCACAAGTTATTCTAGTAAGAACATAAATCTCTTAGTATTTTTCAAAGATATATTCAACTGTTTGTTTTCAAAGATATATATATATATATATATGTATATACTAAACTATATATATACTAAAATATATATATATATACTAAACTATAGCCCACCATTCCCTGAACTTATTCCCCCTGTCTCTATAAGCTCTCCAATCCCTTAATACTTACAACGAAGCTAGCCTGTGGTAACTTACATCCTACTGTCAATTTCTAGCATATAACATCAGAATTCGTCTTTCTGTGCATGCTTAATATTCTCTTTGTGTTCTTCCACGTTACTAAATATTAGAGATTTTGAGTTATTCAATTGTTTCAGAGTCATGTAAAGGCTCCTATAATCACAGGGAGGTTGAACTTACCGCTCTAGCTCTCTCCTTTCTATTGGGAACCAGGGATACGGGGAGGCTTTTGTTTATGTTGAGGTATAGTCAAGGTAAAAGGGGTATAAAGTGAACCTCATCTTTTAAGGTTGCAGAGTGACCTTTACTATGTTTTGTGGTGCAAGGGCATGTCCTGGGCTTTCTCCACTCATTCACTATGGTGCTCTTTCCTGTGGGTAGTTGTTAGTTGATTTTGTAGGAAGGAGTGAGGCACAAGAACTATCTGTCACCATTAATTTCACTGCTCATGTTGATGTTCGGTTTGACATCATCTCACTCTGTCATTTCTTTCTAAAATGGAGGGCACGAAGTAAATGCTGACTCAGGATCTAGGATGTAATCTTTTCTCTTGGTCATTTTGAATACTACTTTATTACTGCTACTAAGGAGGAAGTATGTTCAGTGCTTAAGCATACAGGCCTTATACTTAGACAGATCTGAGATCTAACTTCAGACTATATTGCTTATCTGTACAGTGGCCTTGCTCAAGTTTTCCAAGCCCTAGTTTCTTTTTGTGTAAGATGCTTATAGATGACACTAATACATCAGAAGATTGCCTCGCCTTGGGGTACATGTTGATTTTTTCATCTTTATTACTCCGGCCTTCCAGCCCACTTATGTAGATGAAATAGTTTGGTGTCTTCAATGAATATCTATTCTTCTAACTGGTACTTTTAACCCATTTGTCCTCGATAACTAAACAGTCAATATTTAAATAAATAAAAAATTTAAAAAACCAATAAAATTTAAATTAAACCACTTTTAAATAGTAAGTGATTTTGTGATTCTAAATTGCCATTCATGATGTGAATAGACTGCAGGGCAGACACTTTTGGACAATCTGTGCCTCTAGTGCCATATAGGATGACCCAGCGGTGCCACCTGTGTTTCCTGTCTGATCTGCAGTTAAATTTTAATGAGTATAGGCAACATGTGGTGATGATGTCACTTGGTGTTTATTTTCATACAAATACTTTTTTATACTAAGATCATTTCATTAGGATTCAGTAACGAATGTTTCACTTCCCAGAAAAAGTATAATCTTTGATACAAAAATAAAAGCAAAGCCTAATTAGGTTGCAGGACTTGGTTCAAAGGTGGTTAACCAAGTAATTCAGTTTATGCTTAGTGTTATTATGTTTAAAAATGAAACTGCGGAGTTTTAAGTTTACATAACCTACCTCATAAGCCATTAGATAATGTTCAAGAATTCTAGTTTGAAAATTATTAGCCTGTGCTCCAGTTTCATTGATGTACCACCAAATCTCCAAACATGCTATGTTTGAGTTTTATAGCTAAGTGTTTAACTTTGGACCAAAATAACCTAGTTTGTCTTATGTGGTTAGCATTTATTTGTCTTTGAAATTCTTCCATCTCTTCTTAACAGTCTCATAACCTGCTACCTATTATGATAATCTTTTTTCTGCACATTACCTACCAGAATGTGAGCTCTGCTATGAGAACTTTGGGTCTCAGCTTCTCACTGTTCCACCTGACCTGTGCACATACTAAATGTTAAGTGGAAATGTTAGGGTATAAGAAGGACCCTGTATACACTACAACAGACACTTTGTGTTCCTGTTATTAGTTCATAAAGACAGTGAAAACCTGCATTATTAAGCACGAATACAAAGTAAGGTGGCCAACACAACTTAATTTTAAAAAGAACATATTTTTGTTCTAGTATACATATAGTTGCCTGCTATGAATCACATATTCAAAAAAGCTGGGCCTTTGAAATTTCACAGCTCAATGGGCTTAGAACTTTATTTAACACTAGAATTGCTTTTCTGGTAGGAATCTTCTACAGAATATGAACATGTAAATGTGCAAATGCCCTCATTATTAGGGGAACAGAAGACAGACTTTCCCAGTTAGCCCACATTTTCTACATTTCCTCCATAGCCAGTCAAGGTTTCCTATGGACTCTCAAATAAACGTTTAATCTCTTACCTGTAATATCCATCCATTCTTGCATATTTCAGGAAGATTATCAGCCTACTTCTGCTTTAAAAATATAGTTGAGTAGAAGCTTCCAACTTTATTCCACCTATAATTTTTCACAATGTGCTTGTTTGGCTACTCATGAAATTAATGACAAAATGATATGTCATATAAGTTTATACTAATTAAGTGCTTACTATATACCAGTATACTGAATAATTTTATTATCAACTTGAAACAAACTAGAGTCACTTGGGGAGTTGGAAACTGAGTTGAAGATTTGCCTGGACCAGATTGACATTTGGCCCTACTTGTGAGAAATTGTCTTCATTGATAATTTATTTGGGAGATCCCAGCCCACTGTGGGCAGCCCAATTCCTAGGCAGATTGATCTGTGCTATATAAGAAAGCCAGTTGAGCATGACTAGAGAACAAGCCAATAAACAGTGTTCCTGCATGGCTTCTAGATAAAGATCCTGTCTTAACTCCCTACCCTTACTTCCCTTTATGATGGGGTGGAGCCTGAATGTTGTAAGATGAAAACAAACCCTTTCCCTCCCAAGTTACGTTTGGTCAGGATGTTTTATCATAGCAACAGAAAAACCGACTAGAACAACCAGACATTCTGCTTTACAAAAATTATTATTTTACTCTTACAACAAGCCTAAGGGGAGAGAGCATATTATTTTCATTTTGTAGAACAGAGATCTGAGGTCCAGGATTTATGTGACAAATTGACCTGTTTCACACAGGCAATAAGGGTAAAGAATGGTGAGGAAACATTTGCTACCTTCCCCCTTTCTCATAATACTTTATTGTGAATAACCTAGCCCCCCGGGAGACTGTATAAGCAACTTCTTAGGGCTATCTTCTCTAGTTAGACTCAGATCAAAAGATGTATAGGAAATTAGGTGAATGCTCTTTGTGCTATAAGCAGTGTAAAATACCATTGATGACTAAGTCTTTCAATCTCAATGAATGCCATATATTCTTTTTACATAAGTCAGTTCTTTTACTTCTCAATTACTAGTAACTATGCTTTTTTGAAATTTTACTCCTATCAGCAGTTAGGCAATGAACTGAGTAATATTCAGTGCAATTATTTTTGGCAGATAGTACTTACTTAAATGCTTGGAAAGTTAGATGTTGGAAATTAATGGAATCACTTCTTATTTCATGGAAAACATTTTTTTTTTTTAAATTTTCTTTCCAATTTATACCTCATTATCTACTTAAACTGTAGCTTTTATTTAGATTGTAGTAAATATTTTTAGTCAACAACAGTATTATTAAACTGGTTTTGTTACATTGTCTAAAATTAGTATTGAAATTGGATCTGTAAAATGATAAAGCATATAGTGAAAACATTAAACTTATATTTGTCCATAATTTTGCCTATAAATAGCCAATGTTGAAAAAGCTTTCACACATGTTCCTGCCTTTACCTAGTACAGTATAATTGATTGAATCCTTCCTATTTTTTAAAGTAGCTATTTATAGGGATGTGTCCTCCTTTCTCACATTGCTGAATAAAGTAAATGTGATATAATTTCAAAATATAAGAAGCACGTCACCACTAGGCTTCTTAACATGTCTATACTTTAGACTTCTTGGCCACAGTGGTAAGCGTTTGTGTACCTTCTTAAAATCATATATTTAATTGCCAAACATCAAATACATAGTGATAAAAAGGAAAATATTTACTTTAACATACATTATTAACATATTTTCAAAAATTGTAATATACTAAGACCTTATAAGATATTTTCATTTACTTATCTACAGATGGAGGTTCTAATGAAGTTTATGCTTCATCACTAAAATTGTTCTCCAATTGATAAATGGCTAAATAATCTGTGGCAATAGCTACACTGTGAGATGTCATTTACTACTAAACGTGCTCTATTGATTTATGCAGTAATCTGTATAGCTCTCCATGCTCTATCATGCATAAAGGAGCACATCTTAGATGGATACGTAAGGTATAATCTCATATGTGTATGCAACATTAATAAATACAAATGTCAAACAGATTAGTGACTTTCAGAGTAGAAAGTTGTGATGGAGCTATGGATGTAGGTATGAGAGGGCAGCATGGGGAGGCTTTATGGGAATTGAGCCGTCTGCATGTGACTGCATTGATCTACAGCTGATTCTATTGCATACAACTATATTCATACAGAACACATATACCAAACATACAAATAAATGTAGGTAAAATGAGGACACTCTGAATAAGATATTTCTTTTTTTTGTCAACCTCAATATTGCAGCTGTGATATTAGAGTGTTTCTTTGCAGGATGCTATGATTAGGGAGAACAGGAGATCTTTGTGAATTGTTTCTCACAACTTCATGCATGTTTCCACTATTTCAAAATAGATTACATACTGAGGAATAGTAAGATAATTCCTTTTGCTATTTGTTAATTAACAGAAGAGGGTGGCCGTATGAATAATATTTTAAGTGCTCCCACAGTTGTGGCCACAGTTTTAGTATAGTGGAAAACTATCTGTAGGTAACTAGTTTCCATGAGCTGCTATTGCCCCTGTAGCTTTTCTGTCCATTCATAATATCAAAGAGCACCAAATTTAACTTAAAGGTTACTGAAAATAAAGATGGTTACATTTCTCTTTCAAAATTTACATATTGCCTGGTTTGGGATGCCAGGTTAAGAATATTTGGATTTTTTTGTGTGTTTATATTTCATTATCTGATATATTTTGAGGGCTTTTCTCATTTGAAAGACAGTCACAATGTTTACACTTTTTTTATCCTCAAATAGTATGAGTAGTGATGAGATCTCATAAAAATGCTAGACACAGCTTATAGTTTGAAAGAGTTACTAGATGTCATCTACCCATATGCACGTTGTTCACAGTAATTGCTTGATAGTAATTTCATAAGGCGATTATCGGCAAGTTTTAAGTATAGAATGGCCTTCCCACTTATTGTTAGATACAAATGAAAAAATCCAATTCATTGGTTATTACCCATAGTGACCACTGCTGAATATTATTAAGTATTAAAATTTGCTTTCACTAGCAAATTACAATGGTTTCTCCCTTCATAAATGAAGTTCAAGTTTCTATATTAAATGTGGTATATTTTAAGAAGTGAACTTTTATGTGTTTTGATGTAACCATTATGTTTTAAAATATCACTTTTTATTGCAGTTAATGTTAAAATATAAAACTATTTTTTTAACTATTTGCTATCACAAACTATTTTTACCTTCTATTCTCTCTACTAAATATATACATGTAAAAACACGCAGGTATACACTGTGATGCAGTCATATAATGGTAATTTTTTCCAGGTTTTTAAAATAAACAACTTAATTGATATGTGGTATCTTATAATCTGTATTTCCTATACAACTACAAGACTTTAATACAACAAACATTTGATGTATCAAAGTTGTAGAGCCCAAGACTATCAAAAACAAATACTTATATATAATATTATCAGAAATACCATAACTTAATATTTGGTTTACATACTTGTTTGATGAATTAATTAGATCAGTTTCTTTTAAGAGACATTTTAGGGTGGGTGTGGATGTAGGAATGATCTGTGAGAACTTAGGGAGGGAGAATTCTAATCATAATATATTAGATGAAAAAATCTTTTCAGTATCAGTAGATGATATATAAATGTTCAGTAATTATATTTGATCTTTTAATATTACCATATACTCCATTATTAGAACCAATACTTTGATTCATATGTGTAGGACACTTTTATTTTCATACTTAAATCATGAAACTGGTATGGAAAATGGCTTTTCAGTTATATTGTTAATGTTATAGGACCCTCTTATGGAACAACGCAGGAAGTCTTTGTAAATATAATACCTAATGTCCTAACTTAAACTACTGTATTTTTGAAAGCTACAGTAAGAGATGAGAAACTCACTAAGCTAAAGTAGCTGAAAAAACTTGACTTGTTTATGTATGAAACATAGTCAATAACACTTTCCTAGTTTGCTTGTCTTTTGCTACCATAAAACACTGAACAAAAGCACCTTGGAGAGGGAAGGGTTTACGTAAATTACACATCCCTATCAAATCTGAGTATCAGTAAGGTAAGTCAGGGCAGGAACATACAGGAAGGAATTGGAGCTGAATGCATAGAGCACTTCTACTTTACTGGCTTACTCCACAAGGTTTGCTCAACGTGCTTTCTAGTATCACCTGTCCAGTGGAGGTACCACTTCCCAGTCAGCTAGGTTCTCTTACATCAATCAAGAAACCACAGACACGCTTACAGGGCAGATTGAGAGATGTGCCCCTTACATAGCTTCTCTCATCTCTAGTGACTCCAGTTAGTGTCAGGTTGACAAAATCTAACCAGTACTTTATTGCAATTGATAGTGATTGGTATCTGTGTACATACTGTAGCTGAAAGGCCTATGTGCAATCCAGTGTCCAGAGCATGATATGTTTACAACTAAGAATTCTGAAGCCTTTTCTCAAATTAAAAGTAAATCTGTTTTACATTGAAAAATGAAAGAAAAAGATTTGTTTTGAGTCACTAAACTCTGAAGTGGTTATCTCCACTGTATACTTAAAATGTTCCCCTTAGAACATTGCTTTTCTAGTTTTCTAGGAGGAAGGCATTTTGTTCACCTGGCTTGGGAATAGCTGGTGTGCTCTAACTGCTAACTTTGTCTGCATTATTTTTTAAAGATCAAATGGGCACAGTGGTAATTTTCATTAATCTCATACAGAGCAGCTAATTAAAATTTCAATTATTATCCATCTATTATCTAGTTGTTGCCTTTGTTCGGTATTAGATCACGATGTTAATAATGAGACATTCTTGCATTACAGCTGTATTAAGTACAGTGAGATTTAGTTTAAACTATTGCAGTGTTTTGTTTCAGGGTTATTTGTTTAATATTATGTTGTGCCATATTGATTATGCTGAAGATACTCACACACTTTAACATTTTTTAAATAGAGATTTCAGATTTAAATACCTGTTGCTTCAGTTCTTTATTTAGTACTGGGAAATGTAGCCTAGAAACAATAAATTAATTACCTTAAGTTCACAATATTTATACTTTAGTTATAAAACCTCACTAATTATTATGCTCAGTTAGCTAGTCCCTGGATTCTTCTTCTTCTTTTTTAAATGTGTAATCCTGGCTGTCCTAGAACTCACTATGTAAAACAGTCTGGCCTTGAACTCTGCTTCCTAAGGGCTGGGATGAGTTGTGCACTGTAATGCTCTGCTGGGTTCTTTATTTCTGTAATGAAAATATTAAAGGAATTTATCTTCACGAATCATTCTAACCTTAACATGCTATCATGATTTTATAATGTCAAGCATTAACTTATGTTTAAACCCCAAACATTGTGAAAAAATATTCTATAACCTTTATCCGTTCTCTCTTATACACTAGCTCGTTTCCATTTCTTATAACATCTGGGTATCCAGATAATATAACTTAAATTTCTTTCTAATGTTGATCATGGTGGCTTTGTGCCTATAATCTTAACCCTTTGGGGGCCTGCCACAGAAGGATTGTCAGAAGTTCAAGGCCAGCCTGGGCTACATAGTGAGTTCAAAGGAGCCCTATGCTACAGAGTGAGTGCTGCTCTCAAAAAAAAAAAAAAAGAAGAAGAAGTAAAGGAAAAGACAACAACAAAAAATACTAGCATATTTAAAGAAGTAGTGCACAGAAGTAGTAGGTGCACAGAAGGTTGATCTGTATCACAATGTTCCTGGTCTAAGTATCAATAAACAGCATCTCAGCCATGTGTCCATTAAAATTCAGTTACCAAATGGAGTTAACATTTTTTGCATGTATGATAGGATACATATAAAAATCATCTTTTGAATATCTTTATATTCACGTATACACTGTCTTAATAATATTTTTTACCCATATGCCATGCATGAGCAAAATGGTTTACAAAGAATGGTTTATACAGAAGGTTGTACTATCTACAGTATAATTGCCATTAAGTTCTTTGAAGAATTATGGGCTTTGCAAAGAGCTAGGAGGAGGAGTGTTTCCTTGCTCAGTTAAAGGCACCTAGTCTGTTTTTTCTTTTTTTTGGACAGGGTATTCCTAGAATTTACCCCAGATAAAATATTAATATATTTTTAATTTTATAATTAAAAAATTATGTTTTATTTTGAAATTGGTATGGAAAATATTTGATCTTAAAATTGCTTAGATAAGGAGATTCCATTAAAACAAGGTACTTGAGATTGCCATAATGTTATTTATATAGACTATGTTTTATTTTACTTTCAAGATTTAAAGAAAAAATGTTGTCTGTCTAAAATGGTATCTTCTGTTTGTTTTGTAGGGTGGCCTGAAAAACAGCAAACATGAGTTCACCCTTTCTTCACAAGAATATGTTCATGAACTGCGATCTGGCATCTCAGATGAGAAACTTCTCAACTGCCTGGAATCTCTGAGAGTGTCCTTAACCAGCAATCCTGTCAGGTAATCAGTTCTTCTCATTTTGATAGGATTCATACATTTTTCATTCTATATGGATATTTGGAAGTATAATCAGATATGTTACTTTAATTTCAAGATTTTTCTGCCTAGAAGTATAGGGTTATCTAACAGAAGAGCATTGTCTGATTTTCCTGTTCTAAATGTTTAAAGATGTTTATGTTTAGCTAATCTGATCTTTAATATTGTATGATTTATAAATGAAGATAATTGTGGAATATTTATTTTCATTTTGATTATATAAAATAAATCCAGAAGTAAAATATTGACATTTGCATGTTAGTATATTTATGTACCCAGAAAATTTTTATTATTTAATCTGTAAAACATACTAATTACATTAGCTTAAAGTTTTATCCCATTTATAATTGTGATTATATATAATTATGTTCATAATTTCATGTTTAAGTTTTACATAAACTACCCACATTTTTTAAAAATTGAAATAGCACAAACTATTTTACCCATAAAAAAGTAAAATAGAAATGATTAATAAACTCCTTAGTATTTTATACATTATTAAGAGGCAGTTTCTTGGCAGCAATGGATTGGCAAATCTTCCTTTACTGATAGTAACTGGCCTTAAAATCAGTAATACCCCAAATAATATTTTATGAAGAAAAATAGATTTCAGTGTAATATTGTAATATTCTAGGATCTACATACAAAATTATCACTGTCTTTAGCTCAGAATTTATTAAAAATGGGTATATAATGAAGGTTTGTAATTTTATTTATGTTTTCTTTATATTTATGCTCAGGTCCAGTTCCTAAAGCATTGAAAATAAGTTACATATCAGTCATTTAACTGGAATTAGGTATAGATTCCAATATATTGTTTATTTATATTCATACTATACTTGGCAATGATTGAAAATTATAATTTCGGAGTACAGAGTTAAGATGTGGCTTTGGGTTGTAAGAATCTTTCAATGGTTGCTATCTTGCCGTTTCTAAAATGGTATGCTTTAATGGTTTTTTGTAATCTCATTCAAATATTTGTGATCTTTATTGGTTTTTATTTCTCCCAGTCTCACTTGGTAGCCCTGACTAGCCTGGAGCTCACAATATACACGAGGCTGTCCTTGAATGTCTGCTAATCCTCCTGCCCTGGCCTGATCAGTGCTAAGCCGTCATACCCAGCATGAATATAACTTACCCAAGAATCTAAACCACAGTATACTCTCACCTCACTGACACCTACATCAATATCAGTTGGCGGTGCCCTTCCATATTAAAATACTTGGTAACAAACATTTTATTGAGCAGTTGAAGAAATGAATACAAACTGGGTCTACTGTATTTTCAGCTGTGCTAGGGTGGGTCTGTGAGATTGCCTGAAGTTCTAAGTCAGCCTGGGCACCTGAAGTTCTAAGTTAGCCTGGGCAATGGTGTGTGAAACTCATTTAACCAAGCCATTAAACTTAAAACCAAAAGTCCCATGAATGGCGCTACTTGCGATTATGGATCAGTGGTTCAGAGCACTTGCTGTTTTTCCAGAGGACACACCTTTCTGCTGCCTAGCACCAATATTGGACAGATCCCAACCACCATCTTCAAGGGATCTGACTCCCAATTTTGACCTCTGTAATCATACACACACATACACACAGAGCCTACACACAAATAAAATAACTACCCCCCATTTAATAATGGAGAGACTAGTACATATTTTTCTTAGTCCAAATGTATCTTTATAAAGATATGATAGTGCTTAAAATAACATATGGGGGTGTTATTGTTTTTCAAGACTATTTATTCTTTTTATTTAATTTTTTGAGGCAAGGTCTCTTGGTGTAGCCAAGGTCTCTTTGTGTAGCCTAAACTATACTATCACGGAAGTGTGCAAGCCAAGTAGATTTCAAACTCTCAGAGCTTTTCCAGCCTCAACTCTTGTGAGTGTATGGGTTACAGTTGCTGGGCAGTTGGAACATTTTCCAGTTTTACAATTCTTCATAGCAACAAGAGGCCTGTGAATAAGGGCTTTCTGATCTCGCGCGAGAGAGTCTGGGAGCTTAAGCATAGCAACTGCCCTTCCTGGTAGGTGATTGGCTGCACAGGAAGTGTGAAGTTGGTTATAAGGCTGGGCATGGACATTCTGCAGTAGTCATCAGTGGTGTCTAGATCTGTGTTGTCTAGTGAGTCAGTCAACGAGCTTCTGTGACAAAGTCACACTAGGAGCCAACACTCTTAGCCACATATTGTATAGAGAAGTAACCCTGTCGAGCCATCAAACCTCACCAAGTCCTTGAGAAATGATGAGTAAGGGAGGGTTTGGGAGCAAAGATAGTTTCTTTGGTGGTGATGGGGCTAGTAGAAACCATGAGCAAGCCAGAACTCAAGCATTGGGGTTTCCTCTGACTGGAATATGGAGGCCTGACACACACAACATTGTGCCATGCAGTATAAGCCAGTTGCTAAGTGCCACTGAAGTTGACAGTGTATTCAAGATTAGGGGGTTTACAGTTCACCGGGTCTCCATCGTGGGGATGATCATGGAGGTCAAAATACTTCATAGTACATAGTGTACAAAATTAATGACATGGCCTCCAGGACCATTGAGAATAGGCAGGCTTTAGCTAAAAGGAGATCCAAGCAGTACTTGATTCCTCTGCCTATTGGAGTGTGTGTCAAAGTGCTTGGCATCCTTCAGGACTCGAAGGGAACCAGACAGCTTAAGATCTTGAACATCTGCGTCCTGGAAGACAGGAACGTGATGTCCACACACACCCTGGAGATTGTCGAAACCCACTCAATGCTGTATCAAAGCTGTGCAGTCCCAGCCACAGAAAGCCAGTTCATGGCCCAGGCCCGAGTCTGAATGGCAGCCACCAGGGTTTCCAGGGTGTCTGCTCTTAACTACACCCATGTGGAGGTTCTGCATGTGATTGGAGAGTTCCCTCACCAGGAGAGGAAGGCAAGCTATCATTAAGCTGTGAATAGAGGTCCTCTGAGTTACAGATGATACCATCACACAGGCCATCGAGTATCTGAATATGAAGGGACACATCTATCCCACCCTGGATAGCCAGCCCTTTAAGTTGCTGGCTGAGACAAAAGAACTGACTTTGTAGTTTCTGAAGATGCTTCTTTTCTGCTGTTTTAGGATGTTTTTGATTTTTAGGATGAACCATATATTTCTAACAAAAGAAAAAAAAGTTAAAGAACAAAATCCAAAACAAAACTGAACATCATTCTCAGATGACATCTGTTAGTAACATGCTATTTGTGTTGAAAGAATGATAGACCCAATGACTGGACTTTGTTTTCAAAATAATAGAAATGCCCTAGGGTGGATTTGTAAGAGAAAACAAATTTGTGTTCAAATTAGAATTGGTTTACCTGTTTCAATTTATCTTAGTCATGTTAAGTTTTCCTAATTATAATACATGATAAATACAGCTTTCCTGAAAATGAGTTATGATTTTAAATATTCACTTCAAGTTATTTTGAATAATTTGGTTCTATTAACATTGATTTGTGTCTTTAAAATGTGATGTTACTGCAAATTCAAGCAATTCACTGTCTTTAAGACATCTTCATATATTTTCTTTAAACATGTGTAAGTTCAATGGTTTTCCTCTTTCAGCTAAATTATACTTCACTTTCATTGCATGGTGCATGGATGCAAGACTGCATGTTTGTTGTGCTGGTGTATTGTCTATACTATTGGATGTTCTACTATAGGTAAAATAGGGTGTTTTGCTTCAAGATAGGCAGATTGTTACAGAAACAAGACGATTTGAGCAGAGATGAACTGAAATATTCTATTAAACCTTTGCAACATTTTAAGTTTCCTGTGTGATTTTTATCCCTCAAATTTATTAGAAAAAGCCACTAGTTTAATGTTCTTAATGGTTATCAGCTTTTATTATGAAGTATAAATTTTTTATTTTTAACACCAAGCATTACATTTTACTAGTAGTAACTCATTTTAATGTAGGTTATATTAAATGTGAGAGGCTTTTAAGCCATTGATCATTAAGTCCTCCATTACCCATATAGGAAAAATGGTGTATTTCAAATTATTTGTTTAGTTAAATTAGAGAAAAGAAAATATTTTTTTCTAGGAATAGTTATGTGTACTTATTTGTATTCAGACAGGTAGAAAAGAATCTTTATCCTCTTCAATCATTAAAAGGGGACACAAACCCCATAAAATCCTTTAACTATTCAGCAAGCAGTAATGGTTTTAGAAAAACAATCAGAAAATTTTGGCATCTCATTAAAATAATTACTGTAAAATCTTGCATAAGATCTTGTGAGTCAATGCTTCTTTCCCTTGAAAGCAAATTTTAAATGCTGTTTAATTTTTTTATTTTATTACTTTTATAACAATTATTTATTTTATATGCCTAAATGGTTTACTTGCAGGTATGTGCACATTGTATATGCTTGATTGCCTTGGGAATCATTAGAGGGCATCTTATTCCCTGGCTGCAGTGACACAGGGTTGTGATCCACTTTGTGGGTGCTGGGGTCCCTAAGGGATCTCCTTCCTTTGACCCTTTCCTCTTTTCTTATTGACAGCCATGCTGTGAACAGTTCCTGCAGGACACTCCTACTACTTTGATATTCTTCTTCACCATATTCCCTAAAAAACTGCAAAGTTACCATAAACTGAACCTTTGAAATGAAATTAAAGTCACATTTTCCTCTAGGTAAAAAAAAAAAAAAAAAAGAACAGCATTTGTTTTTAAATGCTGAGCAATCCCTCCAACTCCTATAAATGGTAATTTTTGAAATAATTATTTTATCATTTGATAAATTCATTTAATGCATTTTAATCAATCATACTTGAAGGGACCTCAAAGTAGGTATAAGACACCCCAACACCAAGTTCGCAGCACAAAGGAAGATTTATTTGCACCTGAAGGACAAAGGGTAGGGAATAAGACTGGAGATAGAGGATGAGGGAAAAAGGGAAGAGATATTTGCCTAGGAGAGACAAAGAACTGATTCTGGATAGAGAGGAGACACATATGGCCCATAGGCAAATGACAGTTTGTAAAGGGAAAAAGGGAAACTCCTGTGTTCTGATGAGTTGCTTGATTTTAATTCGACACGTTAATTAAGGAAGCAAGAAGAGTGCTTTTTATTTCTGGACTTTAGTACTTTGATAGCTGAATCTTTGTAGTCAACTTCCAGAGGAGGAAGTGACCAAATAAGGGAATGGTGGCAAGCTTTAGGAATATAATCTAACAGTTTAATGAAGGGAGAAGTGTACAATGCAAAATCTGTCTGTGACATGTTTGCCATTCTCTGGCCTGTGTTGCCATGCTCTGGCCTGCTAGACCACTTGAATATTTATCCCTCATCTCTTCCCAACCTACCAAGATATTAAATGGCTAGCAGAGTAAACCTATTGTTTAGCAGGGTACTTTTTATAATTCTGTTACTTTAGTGAAAGAAAAACCAGCATTTTCCAAGGGTGATAAAGCTAAGTGGAGTTCAGAAGAATTTTTTTGGATGGGCTTCTCATAAGCTCTTGCTCCAGTGCATAGAAATGAGAACCAAGCCTTCCCAGGAACTGATTGAAACAGTAGAGGGACTTCTGTTGTGTGGTGAGCAGAATGGTCAGCATACCATTGAACACTGGCATGCTCAATGGGTCTTAAGCAACTCCATATTCCAACTGATTTGACATTATTATTCCTAGGGGCGAAGAGGCCATTACATTAACAAATGACACAGGAATGTCTTATTCATTGTGATCAGGACTCATGAACAGATAAGGAAATAGTCTTCTGTTGCAACCATAATTTATTCTTGTGGTGAATTAGAAGGAAATGAGGTCATTGTGTGTGCCAGTTTTACACATGGTGCTTAGTGCCTTCCTGAGCAAGTTGTGCATGAGTTTGCTTTGCATACTGTGTGGTAGTGGGGCTGTCCATGGTGCCTTGGGCAGGAATCTCTATGAGGATCACTACAATCATTCCCTATGCTCCTTTTTTGGCTCAGAAGTCCCTTCAGTATGTCTTTCATCCCAGCCACCTTGGAACAATCCAGCAGCTTCAGATTGCTGGTGCTCCCTATCAGACATTTTTGAAAAATATAGATTTTAAAATAGAAGGAATTCTGCATTACTTCTTTCTCAAACCATTACCTTTCCTAGTGAAAATCACACTGGAGGTAAGGCAATTAAGGACCTGCTTTCCTTAGATTCGTGGTACTGAAAGAAATGATGTAGAAGATAAATCATTACCTTGTTATAACACCTAATATAAATGCAGAAACCTGGAGCTATGGATTTGCTATTTATGACTGTAGCTATAAGTCACTGTTCTAATTGTTGGAGCTGATTCAGCTGGGCTAGTGGCAGGCTTTAATTTTTTTTCTTCCTAGTCTGGTACTATTATCTACAGAAATATGACTACCCCCATCAACACTCAACCTTCACCCTAAAGTTCTTTTCATTTTCGAAGCTAACCTGATTTTTTTTTGGTCTGGGAACTCATGCTGTAATATGTACCCTTTGAAAAAGTAGATAACCAACTTGTCTCTTAAGTTTTGAGGGCTTTGCCTTCCTGTATGATCTAGCTCTACTGCTTGTGAGAGTGGCTTTGGAATCTGCTCCTGCAAATGTGGTGAGCTTTTTAGGTGCCAGTCAGCACACTGACTTGAAAGTTAGTGCATGGAAAATGTCATCAGTAAAAGATTGCATTGCTTCTAACGTGCATGTTTAATATATAGTTTACAGATGCATAGTTTGTAGAGAGGAGAAACAGGGAACACCATACTGTCATATTAGGATAAGGTATATTTATGAAGCAGTATTTCCTTAGTGATAAACTATTATTTGAATCTCATTAAAAGATTATTAAAATCATATAGAGAGATGATTTAGAGGTTAAGTGCATTGGCTACTCTTCTAGACTACTCATGTTCAATTCCTAGCACTCAAATGGTAGCTCACAACTATCTGTGTATCTCCAGTCCCGAAGGATCAGTGCCCTCTTCTGCCTTTCTCTGACACCACATGCATATGATGCATAGACATACATGCAAAACAAACATACATTCACACAAAAAATAAATTAAAAAATCATTGTTCTTGTTTCAAAAAATACTCTCAGCATTCTTTTTGAATGAAAACAAGAAAAGCGAGTAAAATCACAGTAACTATAGTAATAGCAAATCAAATAAATGAATGCTATTGTTACTTTTATCTGAGAATCATATTTTCTATTCCAAGGAAAAATTGATATAGAACATCGTAGAAGGAAACAGGAATATTCCAGGTGAAGCCTCAGGAAGTTCAGATAGAACCTTTCTATTTTAGATCTCCCATCATGGAGAAATAAAAGAGTATAAAGGATTTTTATGGTCATAGTGGGGTATAGTAAGATATTAGTTGGTCAATTCAGAGTTTGGGCAGAATCTTTGTCTTTAGACATCATGTTAGTTTTTGTTTGTTTTGTTTTTGTTGTTTGTTTTTATTTAATTTTTATTTAATTTAATTTTCTTCTCCTTTTTTTAACTTGTTCACTTTACATCCTGCTCACTACCATCTTCCCGGTCACCCCTCCCACAATCCTTCCTCCAACCCCCTTCCCCTTTTCTTCTGGGCTGGTGGGACATGCTTGGTATCCCTCCACCCACCCCATCCCACTGCCACTTAAAGTCTCTGATAGGCTAGGAACTTCCTTTCCCACTGAGGCCAGACAAAGCAGCCTAGCTATTAGACCATATCTCATGTAGAGGCAACAGTTTTTGGGATAGCCTGTGTTCCAGTTGTTCAGGATTCATATAAAAACCAAGCTGCACATCTGCTATATATGTGGGGGGGGGGAGGCTAGGTCTAGGTCATATATGTTCTTTGGTTGGTGGTTCAGACTCTGAGAGCCCCAAGGGTCCAGATTAGTTGACTCTGTTAGACTTCCTGTAGAGTTCCTATCCCTTCTGGGGCCTGGAATCCTTCCTCCTATTCTTCCATAAGAGTCCTCAAGCTCCATCTACTGTTTGGCTGTGGGTGTCTTCATCTGTCTGAGTCTGTTGCTGGCTAGAGCTTCTCAGAGGACAACATGCTCCTGTTTCTTTCTTGATCTTGATCAGATTTATATCTGATATCCTAAGGCAGCATCTACATTTTCTCTTAAGAAAACCAGCTTATATAATAACTGGACAGGATGAAACCTTATAGACAATGCCATTTGAAATGGATAAATTCAAAAGATTCAGGAAAGGATAGGTATCAATAGTAAATACAATACTATGGCAAAGACTGGAAGTGAAGCTGAAATAAAAATCTCCTATTTATCAACACATATCAATTTTTCTTCTTAATATTATGAAAATATTTGTTATTATGAATTATTTTTGTTTCATATTTACAGGCTAAATATGGTTTCTGTCTACCCTGTAACTTTAGTGATATGTTAAATGTTTATATCACATGACTAAAGTACTGAAGATATAGGGTAATATTCCTCATTTAGAACCCACAGGATAGATTAACATTGATATTTTAAAAATTTTTTTTCATATTTTATTTACATTTCAAATGTTTCCCCCTTTCCAGATCTCCCTTTTGGAACCTCCCCATTCCCTCTGCCCTCCCCCTGCCACTATGGGGATATTCTCCAACCCACCCACCCACCCACTCTCGTCTTCCCTCCTTGTCATTCTCCTATACTGGGGGATCTAACACCCTCAGGCCCAAGGGCCTCTCCTCCCCCTGACAGGTAACAAGACCTTCCTCTGCCGCATATGTGGCCAGCACCATGGGTCCCTCCATGTGTATTCTTTGGTTGGTGGATCAGTCTCCAGGAGTATAAATTAGTCTTCTTTAATGTAGGAACTGTTAGGAATGTGAAGGAACTACTTCCTACAGCACTTCTACACACTCAACTTAAAAAACATTGATTTTTAAGTTCCTTCACATTCCTAACAGTTCCTACATTAGAGAAGACTAATTGTATTCCTTTGAAGTGTTAGTATCCACTCCATAGTACATTGTGGATATACGTTTTACTTCAACCAGGACAAAACCACCTTAAATCAGGCAACTTTGCTCTTTAGTTACTTTCCACTTTAAAGGCTTAGCCTCCCTTTCTGAAACTAACAAATAAGCAAACAAGCCAGCACAATAAACAACAGATTAATCTTCTTATCAGATAGAAATAAATATGTAAATGAAATCAATGAAGCAACAACAAAAAGAGAACCAGTGTAAAAGTAAACCAAGGACCATAATAAAGTATGTAAATTAAGTTATACATATAAAATAAATAGTACATATAAAGATAAATCATTTTGAGTACAGTTTATTATGTAACAGTTAAATACTCACTGAAATTAGAGATTACTTTTAATCTCTTGTGGCTTCTATAACAATCACTACAAACTGAGTTGTTTAAAAGAGTAAAACTTTAGTCTCTCTCAGTCAATGAAGACCGTGGTTTTATTGAGTATCCTCCAAGATCCCAGAGGAGGCTCTTTTTTTGTTTGGTCCAGCCCCTACATTTCCTTAGTTTGTAGCAGCCTGAGTCTAGCCTTTGCTTCTGACTTCACATGGTTTCTTTATCGTTGGACCATTTGTTTATCTTTTATGAGGACGTTTTAATTGGAGTTAAGACCTACTCTGATCCTGTGGAAATGTTATTGTAATCCCTATTTTATAACTAGAAACACCCTGTTTTCACGTAAAGTTATATTCTGAATTTCTAAGTGGATAATGTTCAATCCACCATTATAATGCAAAAGGACATTAGCCTTAAATTATTGAAACATAAAAACAAAAGCTCAGTTAATTCCAGGAAATGGCACTATCTCATTAAAACTAGAAAATATAAAATTTTGTTGCTTTAGCCTTCTGTATGAAATTGCATTTTGCTGGATTTGTTCTCCTTATTTAAAAAGAAAACATATGCAAATGAATTGAAAGCTTCCAATATAAATCTACCTGTTTGATATTTTCCTTTGCTTATTTTCAATCTTATTTTCGTTGGTGTCAGAATTAACGTAGTATCTAGGAATTATTTTGTAAAGGTAGGTAACTCTTTCTCTACAGAGTCAGAGACATGTTTAGTCATCGAATATTTATTTTATTTGCTTAACCCAAATAATTTTTAAAAATTTCTTCTTTATGTGTATGAATGATTGCTTGAATGCATATATGTGCACCTTGTATGTGCCTGGTACAAGTAGAGGCCAAAGAGGGTATCAGATCCCTGGAACTAGAGTTACATATGATTGTGAGCTGTCAGTTAGGTAGTGGGGACAACAAACTGGGTACTCTGCAAAATGAGTAAGCAAGTGTTACCTGCTGAACCATTCCCCCAAACTCGAGATATTTTTATAATTTTAGACAAGGTTTTGTTGTGATGCCTGGCTGGCCTGTAACTCATTATGTAGGCAAAGTTAACTTCAAACTCACAGAGAAAATTCACCATGTGCCACCATGCCTGGCACCCATTCCTCAGACATTTTTTAAATGTTGAAGATAAAAGATTCTAATACTTTTGCATAATTTATGAATTGAACCTGATGTTCAAAATAACAAAATAATATTTTTCTTCTCATGTCTGATTCCTGTTCTTATCAAAAATTATAACAATTTTCTTTGTGTTCAGGATATAGTCTCTTTTTTAAAAAATCACACAGTCACACAGACCGACAGACACACACAGTTTTTACTCTAAGTTCTTAAATAATAGGCATTTTAATATTTAATATAATCAAGATTTTCCAATCTATATATTATTTAGTTACTCAGATGATAAAATGCCAAGAAAGTAATTCAATCATATTATTTTCTGCTAATGGCAATTGTTGAAAATGTTCTTTTATCAGCTATAGTTAGCTTGCCATATCAAAATTTTTTTTTACTGTGCATTTCATCATCATGTATATTCTACAGTAGTTTCATGTTCAGATGTCTGCTTTTCTAACTTTAATTTTACTCTCTTCTGGGGAAGGGACCCACTTACATTGTTGTTTCATGATAGACGTTACTATGTAATTTATATACAAAAATGTGTGATTTGATATGGATATTGACCCACCATCAGTAACAACCCTGATTCTCAAGTAGGGAGAAAGAGTTTTCATTACTCTGACACTATTTTGTGCCCATGTATTTTTAGCTGTAATTAAAGTAAGAGAATAAAGGTAACATCTTCTACATAGGAGTGGAATGTTTTGACTTGATTGAACTGTATTCATAAGCTCATGACAGTATTGCCTGCTTTATACAATAGACTTTTGTGTGCTTGTGCATGTGTGGACGTGTGTGTGTGTGTGTGTGTGTTGGGATCAACTCTGGCGCTGTGGAATGAAGCCTCATGTGTCTGTCCCAGGGCGTTGTTGCTCTGGGTGCGACAGGAAACATGGGAAGTGACGATGCATCTTCCCACACAGTCTGATGGATAGGTTGGGGGTCTGTGGGAAGCCTCTGCGGGCCCTGCCTGTGGGTGGGGGAAGGGGCCATTCCAGGGGAATGTGCTGCAGCAGTCTCCATGGGTTCTCTAGCCTGGGGGCACTGCAGTCGCTGCAGGGTGCCGCAGACAGGTTAGCCAGAGCGCAGCTGGGGTTCCCTCTGGACTGGGTCTCCGCTGCTTTGGGCGCCAGGCTAACTGCTTAGGCTTGGGTCAATGGGTACCATCTAGGAGTGCTGGGATTCACATGGCGAGAGATTAGCTGCAGCTCATTAATCGAGGGCCGGATCCCTTGCTTCTCATGTTGGGTCCAGATGAAGAGACAGTACATAATTCTAATAATTCTTTTCTTTTCTTTTCTTTTTTTTCTTTTTCTTTTTTTTTTTTTTTTTTGCAATCAGCAAGAGGTTTATTATTTCCAATGCATTGGGATCATCCTGCACATGAGACAGAGGTGATCCCGTGGAGCCCGTTCAGGGACCTTATATAGGATTTTAGAGCAGCTGCCATTAGGTACAATGTGATTGGAAGAACAGTGTGACTTTTAAACTTATTGGTCTTATAGGGAATGAGGTAGGAGGGGCTTAATCAACCTATCCCTTCCAGCCTACGTGCCTTCTAACCTGTTTCTTCCCTGTGCTTGGAGGCGGGGGTAGAGGAGGAATGCCCGTCCCACAGGGAATATCTGCTAGCTAGGTGGCCTTATCTCCGGAGAGGGGAGGAAAAGCATTTCTTTTATTCCCCCCCTTTTTTCTTGGTAGTATTTCAATCATGAAATTACAACTCATTTTGTACAACTAACCCTAGGTACTGTTGCTGTAGCATCATAATCTGCACCATGCTTATGTGCTCCCTAATGAAAGCCAGTAAGCAATTTAGGATGCAAGGTCCAAAGGTTAAAAGTAATACTAAGATTATTAGGGGTCCTTTCCAGAGGGGTTCGAGTGTCTGGGCAGGATGTCGCTGCACATAGACTGGGTCTCCAACCTGAAACTTGTGGAACGTCTTGGGGGTTCCTGGCTTGTAGGCAGATGCCAGCTGCGTCTTTCATCATGTGGAAAGTGGCATGGAAGGAACTGTACCTCTGGCGGAGCAGATATAGTAACTGGGAAGGGGCGTGGCTAAGCCTCTAGGTGTCTCACTAACATGGAGATGGCTTGGAGCTGTGTAGCCACGCCTCTTTCTGGGCGTGATATGTGACATGGCTGGAGCCAAAAAGCTTCCAGGAGCCTTAGCATAACGTTTCCGGTCCCTTGCGAATTACTTTGTGGGGTCTCTCACAGTGTGCCTATGCTCAACTGGTGTGCCAGACTGCCTGCCAGATCACTGCCCCACGTGTGTGTGTGTGTGTGTGTGTGTGTGTGTGTGTGTGTGTGTGTGGTTGCTTTTCAAGGCAGGGTTTCTGTATGTAGCCTGGGATTGACCTGGAACTCATTATGTAAACCAGTCTTATCTTGAACTCAGGAAACCACTTGCCACTGCCTCCTATGTGCTGGGATTAAAGCCATATGCCATTTCCTGGCCCAGTGGTCTTTTTATAGTTTCATAGTCACTTGATGAAATGCAAGGTTTACAACTCTATTTAATACCCCCCCCAATCCATGTACTTCAGCAATAAAAGAAAGCCCAGTCTGTCATCACATGTTGCATTAGACTGATTTAGATTAAATAGTAATTTGCTTATAGATTTGTATTTATAAACCCTTTCTAAAGTTTATAAAAGGAAGCAGTGCCTCCTGGGAAATGACCAATGAGTTTGGAACATTTCTCCCAAACTATTATAGGGTATATAAATATTTGGCAATATATTTCATGAAGAGCCAAATAAATGTGAAGAAATAAAGCCTTGTCAGATTGGTGTCTCAATACATGACCAGAAGAGCAAATCCTATTTTGAAGAATAGCATAAAAATGTAAGAGCTGTAGGGTGTTGGGGGGGGTTGTGTGAAATATTGATCATGACTTGGTTACTATGCTCATGAACTCGTATTACTTGTTGTGACCTGTATAAGAACAGTAGAAGAACAAACCATTCAAAATTGTAGCAGGATGGGTAAGTGGCTCCAAAGGCCTAACTCCTTGCTGAGAAGCTATTCACAGTTTATGGCTGCACAGGGATGGAGAGCCACTTTTCTTTATTGCTGTGACCTCTGCTAGATTATCCATGTTTCAGTGGATTGTCTCATACCCATACATACATAGCCAGCACTAATTGCAATCAGTGGGATATACCATTTAAAAGAGAAAGCAAGAAGTTTTGAGGGAAAGTGTTCTGAGGGAAATCAGAGGGGGCACATGAGAGGTGAGTGTGATTAAAATGCATTGTATACATGTATGAGATTCTAAAAGAATAACTAAACATATTTTTAAAAGACAGTGTGATATAATTATGATTCCATAGCATGCTTTTCATAGTTTTTATCAAAATAGCCTTGTAACTTGATGGATATATTAGCACATTTGGAAAGTTTTCTTCAGATTTGCTTAGTATCTAGTTTTCTGCCAAACCCAAGGCAAAATGTCTGTGCTCACTTCCAGTGACTATAGCTTCTTTATAGTGTTATCACATCTGTGAGAAGAGGAAAAACAAATCCTTTCAAGTTTACAAATGTGCAGTTGTTGGTATTAGGCATATTTTTTTTCTTGATAGTTTCTTGATAGATGTTTTCTAGCATATTAACAAACATAAATTTACAATAATCATTGTAATGAATATAGCTGACTCTCAACAGCAGGACAAATTAGCAATACTAGTATTTTCTCAATTATGAGTGTTAATAACTATTTAAACAGCTTGGATAAAACTTTTTAAAAGCTTGGCAACACAGCCAACACTACTTAGAGAATTAGTATAAATATAGTTACAGATCAATACCTTTAGAACACTTTACAGGGAGTTATGTATAAAAAATGGAATACTTAAGGCAAGGGTTTATGATGTAGAAATGGAAACAGGACTTAAAAATGTAAGCAAGGTTCAGAAGGCACCATTACTAGAATAGAATGACTAAAACAGGTTTTAATATTGATGCCTTGAATTTGTTTGCTTTAACTTTCTAGTACATGACTTGTTTTAGAATACCAGTAGTAGTTCATTTATACACAGAAAAGAAAATGCTTCAGTCATTGCAACTATGCCAACTTATATGACTTCTGTTCAAATTTTGGTTAACTTTATCTGTTAGTATCAAACATATACAGGTTAGTTTGACAAAACTACTTTAAATATTAATACATTTTATATTTTTAATCATGAACTATTAGGTTAAAATGCAATTTTTGCTTAGGCACATTCGGCATCATATCTTATAATCAAAGGAAAACAGACCATTGTGTCCTATATTAGTTTTAAAAAGAATTAAACACACTCAATGCTGATAAAAGTTTTTCAAGTATTGTTTTAATGGGTGAACTACAGTATACATTAAGATAAATAGTGGCTCTTGTGTTTGCATTTGTTTTATTCTCACATGACATATAGATTATGTAAAAATCCATAAAGGTCAGATTTTGTTTTTCATTTAAGTGATATATGAATATATATATAATAACCATCTAAAATTCTTAGAGAATGTGGTTCATTCCCAAAAGTCTTGTCCTTGTGGTTTAACAATCTGAGTGTAAATACTTTGTATTGAAGAGTTGTGGGTACCAAAGTATTGCAAGACAAAATATTGGACCTGACAAATGATGATGCATTTGTTATTTAATGGGAGGAGATCAGCTTCCTAATTCTGAATGTGGATAATTTTATTTTCGTGATTCTTTTAAAATGACAGATACTGTTTAACACAGTTGAATAAATTTTCATGAAACACAGAGGATCTCCATGAATGAGGTTTTTTTTTTTTTTCCTTTCTTTCCTACATGGAACCAAGGTCATTGTGTTTTTACACAGGCCTACAGTAATATGACTAGTTTGCAGCTTTCCTATATCCTACCTTGCTATGAAGGTGTATTGTACTTCAGAAATGCCTGGGAGGCTGTCCCCCAGGCATATCTATCATCTCAGCTACACATTTGCTAGGAGCTGGATAGCTGACAATTCACAATTAAGATGCCAGCTAACACCTGGTAGAGCCAAGCATTCTGTGTGGTTTGTTGAGAGAAGATCCATGTGCAGTTGACCACAGTAGTTGCTTAGTGATTCTAGCTGTTTTACTAATGGTAGATAACAGACAGTTAATTCAGGAGAGGTTATTTACACATCAGCAAGTGTTTAGGCTTATAGCCTTTTGTATCAGACAGTTTTAACCTGAAGAACTTGTATTGATATTTAATTGATATAGGCAAAACTGAGAAGTGAGCAGGATTGTAGTGTTCTTTTACATGTTAACAAGCTTCAGGTGGGGTAGTTTGATAACCTATAACATGGGTATGACTTTAAAGCCTCCTTCCATTGCAAATCAGCCTACATTTAAATGTTAGATCTTTTCTGTAAAATCCAATGTTGCTGATAAAATATTCATATTGCTTCCAATTCCCCCCTGTTTTGGGACCTATATCCCTTGGTTCTGAGTAGAAGTCCCGGGCAGTTTGTTTAATATTGTACTGAACCTTCTTTGATGTCAAGCTACCTAAAGAAGTTTCTTTGAGACCCATTTTTAAATCAGTTTTTTCAATAATTGTTTATTAAAAGGTATTGTAGTACTATAAACAGACTTTCAAAAATTGGTGTTATCATAAATTTCTCCATGTGAATTAATATTTGTCAAAGAATAAAAGAATGCCTTGAAATAAATTCAGATCTAAATCTGTGTTAGACATTAATGGATTTTTTCTTTCATGTAGAAAATGTTTAAGAAGTTTGTAGTGTTTTAGAGCCGAGCATTAGGAACACTGATTAAAATGGCATAAAGCTCTTAAAATGAGTAGACATCAACCCTGGGTTAGTCTTTAACCTTCAGATATACTAAGTTTGAAATTATTCTGTTAGTCTACTTAATCATCTTTCCTTTGTCCTAGGAATGGTACAGAGGATGTATTTGCGGTTAGTCGTTGTTGCATTTTTATTAATTTACTTATATACTATTATTTTTTTAACTTCTAATTGACAGATACTGTTTTTATATACTTACAGGGTAGGTTTTGACATTTTAATACATGTATGTAATGTGTAATGATCATATCAGAGTAATTAAAACATAAATCACTCTGAACACTTATCAAAAATTTTTGTGCTATGGACATTAAAAATTATCTCCATTAGCTATTATGAAATATGTAATTAATTGCCAGTAGTTATTCTCTTTTTTTTGTTTTTGAACTTTATAAGTAATTCATCATATTGTCTGTAAGTTCAATATATTACTTTTGAATTATTAACAAGTAATAATAATTCACATGTTGATTCCACTGTACACTTTCTCTCTCTTTTTATTTTTTTTATTTTTTTCTCTATACACTTTCATGACTTTTTTTCCTTCCAAATGAGTCTGGTTGTAAAAAATATACTGTTGTAGAATATTTGATTTTGAAGAGCAAGAACCAGTTCCATATAGATTAACATTTCAATCCTGTGACTATACACTTTTGAGACATCAATATGAAAGCTCCTAGATAAATATAAGTTACCAAATAGTTCTCTGGATATTCAAGAACCATGTTAGTTGCATACTGTGAGTGTTTATATTAGAATCATGATGATGGAATTTTCAGTTTGTGAGCTTACAACAGACTTGAAATTATTTAATTGTTATTTTTAATTTTAATCCTTGAACTATCTTTCATTGTGGACAGTTCATTTATCGCATCATGGTTTTGAACCTGAGCTCTCTGTGTATGATCTGGAATCATCTTTGACAGTATACTTCATTTTTTTTATTAATCATTTTATTTGTTTACATTTCCAGTGTAATCCCCTTGCTAGTCTCCCCTCTATGAACCTCCCACCACATGCCCTTCCCCTTCGTCTCGTCATATAATCCCTTGTAGTAAGAAAGAAAAGTAGGTTTTCCTGGGTGTTTTATTTTTGTTATATAGATGGTGGATGGGTCTCTCTTGCTGTATATTTCAAGTACAGTGGATAGAATACTATGCAACAAAATGTCTATTTTTAGGGATCTCTACTGTTTTATTGTGTGATAGAACACAAAATAAAAAAAAAGAAGATGCCTTACAGATTTTGATTTGCGGATTTAAGGTATTTACATTCTCAAATTAAAACAACCAGAAAAATTGGTATCAACTAGTTGTTTTGGGGGCAGTACTGGGAATTGAACATTATATATTGACCTATACTGGCAGTCTACCCTCCCTTTCTTCTTCTCTTTCTCCCTCCCTTACTTTCTCTTTCGAGACAGAATCAAATCTAATTGCCTATATTGTCTTTGAATTGATTTCATGTTCTAACCCAGGCTGGCCTTGGTCCTTGTGATCCTTTGCATGCAACCTTCTGAGTAGCGTGGATTTTAGGTCTGTTGCAGCAGCCCTGGCTTAATTGATTATTTATTATATTAGTTGTTGATAATGATCTTGAATAGGAGGAAACTAGCAGTTGAAATGTGCTAGATTCTGATTGTTTTTGCTATTTGATAGGGATATGTGAAATGTATATCCATGATGGACAGGTATATGAATAAGTCATGTGGGTACTATAAATATATACAGTTTTCAACACTTAAAATGCAATGAATAAAAATGCATTTAATCATATGCATTTGGACGAAACTACATAATTTCCAGTTTATCCCCCAGTTTTAAGTAGATATATTTAAAATGCAACATAAAGATTAGCACAGAAAAAACCAAACTTCCTATCTTTAAAAATCACATTCTCAGTAAACAACATTTACATATGAAAATTCAATCCCCAAAGAGCACCCAAAGAAAATGTTTTTTTTTTAAGACCATTATCTATCTGTAGATATCCTGTGCTAAAAATATCTGTGAACATTCAATTTGTTTGATCTCTGTCTACATAGCAATCATCATCTGTAATGAGTTGTTAATTGCATGGTTTTCACATTGTACTAGGTAGGTGAGAAAAAAGACTACAGTTCTGATTTGTACTCATCACAGAGCAATTGTCCTTCAACTTTCCTTACCTGTCTTACATTGCAAGAAACTTCCTTTACCACTTGTTTACTGCCCAGCAGCATCAAATAGCACAATCTACAAACTGGGTTAGGAAAAGGAGTTTGAGTTTGAGTTTTATGCTAATGTTTTTGTTTTTCATGATTGCATTCAAGGACTTCTTTTATTGATGACAGATCAACTCTATCAGCTCTGTTTTCATTTTCAGGATATTCAGATTAGGAATCTGAATTTTTGGAATAAATTTATTTTAATATATTTCAATGGAACCAGCGGAAATTGGATGTCCTGTGGAGGACATGATAGAATTTTAGCTATATTACGTAGCTTAAGAGAATAAACCAATACATATTTTTCCTGTGGAAGTTAACATTTCATTGTAAATTTGAATGGTTATATCACTAAGCCATCAGATTTAGCAAGTGTCCTAACATAATTATAGTCACAATTTCAGACATACTAAGGCATAAAATACGACTGACTTTGGATTGAATATGTGAAATGTATTTTGCTCCTGCTTCTCCCTTATTTACTATAGATTGAGGAGTGTATTTTCCTTTTTTTTTTTTTTTCATACTTTACATCATTTACCCCATTATAGAATATGACTTTGCATTATATTTTATAACAACTTTTAAAGGCGGGAGTGGAGGAGATTATTCCTCACTGCCTAGTCTGTTGATATTTAAAATAGATACAGTTAAAGCTATTTCCTTGGCTATTTCAAGAGTAATTTAGGCAGCCTAAGAAATTGATTTTAATAAATAGGAAAGTATTTTCTGAGAAAAAATTAGAGTTAAACTGGTTCTGTAAAGAGATATTTTTGTGTAATTTGAGGTTTTACAGTATTTTGTTATAACAGTATGGAAAAGGAATTCGTTTTTATATAATAGAATCATCCTGAAATGGGGCACATTTTCTCCTCTTGAAAGTGTGTGAATCATATCAAACATAGCAGGATCATGCTAGTGAGACAGAGAGAAAGATGGGATGTCTTCTTTGGGAATTTCTAAGGAAATTGTAATCTACTACAGCACTGAAGTCAAAACCTCTGAGAGTCAAATCTGGAAATTGGCACATTCAACCTTTTTGTCAATCAGGCCAAATAAAGTGGTCAGCAAGTGTCAGCTTCAAAGCTTATACACAAATGTCTGGAAATGGCAGCACTGTATCAAATAGTCATAATATAATTGGTCAGATATAGTTCATGCGTTAGTCTATGAAAATGAATCATTTCAAGGAATTCACATGTCTAGTACTGTTTTTTCTTTCATGTAGACAAAAATGGGTATATATAAAGGTTTTTATTTTATTTAAACTGTCAGAATAAATGTATATTTCCATTGTATACTTTTTTACTTAACAGTTTCTTTTTGATGGATGCATATTTTGATAGGGAATTATGAAGTTAATTTACATGAATAGAACATACTTTAAAGATGGTGAAACAATGACTTTTTCTGACTATATTGTTTAGAGATATTGATTCATGAAAGAAATATATACTTTTTTTAGGCTATACATTTGTGTTATTTATTCACATGGCTATCTCTCATTTTGTACGGTAGTACATATAACTTAGATTTATTTATAATTGCATTGGTGAATATTATGTTAGGAACAATAGTATTAAAATTAGATGGTTTTGCCTAAAAATCACAAAGTCCACACTTACAATACTGTTCTAATTCTCTTAAACTGCTTGAATTATTTGTTTCATGTGTGCCTGTCCACTTTCTGAATTCCCCAAGAAAGTTAGAAGTATCGGTCATGTTATTTGATGTTTCAGTGATTTGTATGTAGTAACAGATTACCTATGGGATTAGAGTACCACTAGAGAGAAATAAACCTCTTTTATACAGAACACATAACCCTCTCTACTAGCCTTTAGCATTGTACAAACAGTGATAAAGGGACCGCATGACTAATATTGGACTCCTTTTCATGAGACCAATTGCTTTTACAATTTATGGGACTTAGTGTAGAACTTTCTAATTTTACCTCTAATTCATTTGAAAAGTTGCTACAAATCTAGTGAATCTAATCAAATTGAACATATGATCACTGTGTCCTTTTACATTTGTGTACATATCTAATAAACTCCTCTTTCCACCAAATATTAAGGCTATATTTACGTGAAATGCAATGGGCCAATTTAAAACATAAATATATTCTTTTGGATAAAATATTAAAGTTTTATGAAACTGAAAGGTTTTTTTTTTTAAGATCTAGAAGGGAACAAAAATGATTTTTTTCAATCCTTTAACAGAATAGCTATATTTACAGAAAGTTTTTCACATTTTGCTTTTGCCTTGGAGAATATGATGTAATAGAATCTTGCTCTCTTTTGGGTTTAAATGATTTTTTTTTCTTATTTTTGTTCAATGTAATGTTTTCTTTCCTTTTATTATGTCAATCAGTATAAGGCAGCCCTTCTAAAATAATGACATCTGGAATTCAGAAAGCTTGGGGTTAATTTATACACATACACACATGCACACATCCAAATCTATGTTTATTTTCCTGTAACACACAGGCATTTTAACCCATCACTGAGATGGTTCACAAAGTATTTCCCATTGATGGATTGATAGAAGAAAGGGTGTTCTCTTAACTGTTGAATAAGCATTGGGAATGCCAATGCCATTAACATACATTTTCTTCTCCATTCTCCCTAAATAGCTTTCATGCCCAAATTTTCAGTGGAAATTTCAGATAGACTCTGGATCTCTTTCTTCAGCAGTACTTCAATGATTTTTTATAAGACACAGGACATTAAAAATCTATAATAACATGGATTATAAAATGGTCTATATAAATAAATGAATTAGATTGTAAATAAAGAAGGCATTTATTCTGCATTTGTAGTTATAAACTCAGGGTACTACTGTAGCAATCATGAAATTGTCATTGATGTATTGGAAAAACTATTAGGTGAATGTTATATAAAAATAGGTAGTGGTTCTGTTGAGTGGTATCTGTTAAATTACACTACACTTTTGTTAATTGTGGCTGAGTAAAAAGGAAAGGAAAAACCTGATTCTAGATGATTCTTGAAGTTGCCAAATAGCATTCTTCATATTTTTCCCCCTTTGGTATTATTCTCTGCTTTTGTGTCTCTCTCAACTTTGTTATCTACAATTAATTGGAACTTATATTCAGGTTGAGATAGCATGGGGGCATTTATTACTTAAAGTGTAGTCCCTGAGTTAGATTTTAAATACCATCATCAAATGTATTATTACAGTTCTATACGCCCCAATTAGTATTCTATAGGAGCTGCAATTGATATACTTTGTAAAACTTGTGTCGGGCGCTTGACTTCCTTTAGTATTGTATCCTCTGGTAGTAAGATTGTTTTTGGTTGTGGGGCAGTGCATACCACAGTCTAGAGTTGTTCTTAGCTTGTGTCTCACTTCTAAAAGGGAGCCTGTACATCATATATAAACCTTTTCTATGCCAGTGGTTTTAAAATTTACCAAGCATTACAGTCACTTTTAATCACATTCAAGCACTTGGCTGCCATCTCACCTCCCCTGGGAATTGATTCTATAGTTTTTGTGTATGGCCTTCCAATTTGAATTATTAGCACATTCACAATGATATTGATGGTGCCAGTTTGAGGTACATAATTAGAACAACACTTAGTTCGGGTGTTATCGTTTTTAACAACAAACAAACGCCCCATCTTGAAACCTAGCCAACATTTGTTTTAATTAAAGCTGTTCCATCCTGCTTTTTTTTTTGCCTTTATTTTTTTGTTTTGTTGCATATGCTTGCTTACCTGTTTACCTACCTAATGCTATGAATGTCAGAGAGAAAATAGCAAGAGTCTATATACATTGCTTGATGCCTGAGAGAGAGAAATGGAGTTGGCCAGAAAAAAAAAAAAGTGGGGGGTATACTTATTGAGTTCCTGTGTATAATCAGGGTATACCATGATTAGTGTAGCCCCCTACCACCAAATTCCTCATAGAGTCCTTTTTTACTATAAGAACTCTGCAGACTTTGTCTAGGTTTACTCGTCTATTGTCTAGATGCATTCTCAGTTGAGAGTTCTTACTCCCTAATTGGTAATAAGTAAACTTGTCCTTTTACTCTTAACTTTCAGAATTGTGTAATCTTTTAAAATAACAATAAGTTTCACTGAATGAATCAAAAATGCTCTTAACTATGCATTTTTATGTAGTATGGCATTTGTGGGTGACTGATTTCAAATGAACAAGTATAAATTATTCTCTTCTGTCAAATACTTTCACAAATGAAGAAATAAAACTAATAATTTAATAGTTCTGGGTATAAAGAAAACATGAGTAATATTTACAATCAAATATAATTTCTAAGGGTTAAATTTCTTGAATTCAATGATATATTTTTTTCTTCTCAAACGTTGAAGCAGATATGGAAGACTATAAATGCAGGTGTATTTAGACTCCTATGATGTTAAGGTTGATCCATGCTAATACTCTATGATCATATTTGGACATTTCTCTCTGGGATAGAATTAATACCACACAGTATACTTAGAACTGATGTTCCTTTATCTTTGTGCCACTAACCCACTGATTATTAAGAATCATTAGAGAAAATAGCTCATTGCATTGGATGACTCCATGTCTCAAATGAATAGTAGCTCACTTCCAGTTATCATTACAATACCTTATTGATTTCTTCTTTCATTATGGAAATAAAAGCCATATTCATTTAAAATGAGCTTCCATACAATTGAGAATGTGACTGGTTCTTATTATCCGCTGTTTTAAATGATATCTTCTTCAGTAATTTGATGACTCTCACTGATAATCTGATAAAAATATATATTTTGCTATGTTGATATATTTATCTGAAGTAGATATGAGATGGACAATGTTTTCCATTAATTTTGTAATTCTTTATTATGACACTATGATGAAGGCAAAAAGATAGATAGAAAAAAAAAGACTTATTGGGGCCTTACAGTGTCAGAGGGTTAGAATATATGCCAATCATTGTGGGAGACTAGCAGGTATGATACTGGAGCAGTAGCTGGGAAATTACATCTTGATCCAGAGCCTGAAGCAGAGATAGCTAATTGGAAATGTCATGAGCTTTTGAAATCCCAAAGCCTCCTCCACTGTGACAGCTCTAAACCAGCAAGTCTACATCACCTCATCCTTCCCAAATAGTTCTACCAACAGAGGACCAAATTATTCAAATATATGACCCAATGGGATCCAGGCTTGTTCACCATCAGAGAAAGTTTAAATACTATGGAGTACATAAACACATGACTTTAATATATGGAGTATGTGTGAAGTACATGACCTCAGTGGCATAGTGCTTGCATAGTTTCTGTGTGGCCTTGCATTCTCTCCTCAATGTAGCAACATTTGTATATGTATGTAGGTAGTATAAATTCTAATGATTATTGTACAAACTTCTGTGTGTTTATTTAACTTTGTGAAACATGATTGCCTATTCTTTTAACCAAAATTGGTTCTAAATTAAAATTAGTAAATATTTATTGTTTACAAATATGTCATATATTATATGTAAGCTACTATTATATATAAGGACAATGGATGATAAAGAAATAACGGAGAAAATATAGTGTATTTAGGGAATTTATAATCCAAATAAATTGTCAAGGTATATAATAAAAGCTATGGCAGACATTAAGTGATAAGATTATAGAGAGAGGTCTTAAAGAAGAACCCATATTTGGTTGAAGATTTCCAGGGCATGCAGAGATCACTAATGGTTAAAAACAGTCATTTCATACGTGGAGGCCTCAAGAGACGATATTGTGGTTTTCTTCTTAGAAGAATGAATACATAAACTAACAGAAATTTCTGAGAAAAGTCTTGAAATGATCATTTGTCTGATTCCATTGGCAAATGTGGTATAAATTCTCAGGTTGGAAAGGTAGATTAGACTCTATGAAAATGTTAGAATAAGGGATCACTGAGGCAATTCCAGTGGATATTTGGACTGAAGAATGTTGTGAAGTGTTATCTGCCAGATATTTTAAATGTAAAATGAATAAAAGGAAAAACATTGCTATATAGACCTCCCCTGGAATTTTTCAGCCATATTAAGATGAACTAATTTAGTGTTAAAATAGGTGTTAGCATACGCAATGAAAGGGACAGAGGAGCATTTAGAGGAAGCACAGTAGAAGTTGAAACATTCATAACTCGATACCCAATGGTCTAATGTTTTAACATAAATGATGTGTAATGTTCTGGTATTTTTCAAACCCCACTATTATATTCCCTCACACAGAGTTGATGGAACATTCCAAACACAGTATTTAACACCTCAGAAATCAGTTTTCTGATAATCCTTCTACTCCTTGAAGGTCTATCTATATTCAGTGTTTTATTCAGGTAGCATCTTATAGAAGTTTTCCTTGGCTACATAGTAGAAAACAGTATCCTGGCCTTTCAGTAGTTTAACAAGAGTTGTTTTTCTTCGTCTCTCCAAAGCAGTAATGTTTATATAATTTGTTATTTATTTATTATCTATCTCTCTATTTGTAGGTAGGTAGTAAGCTCCAAAGGGTAAGGGATTGTTTATGTTGTCTATTATATCAATGTTGCATACATACTTGGTACCGTGTCGATGCGCCACAGCTGTTTATGAAATGACCAGAATAAATGCAAAGGTGAAAGAGAATGGCAGGTCAAACAATTAAGCCAGTATTTCAAGTCTGACGGAATCAAAGGGTAATGGTGTTATTAAGATAATATTGAAGAGTGGGAGTGGAGTTGATTTGTGAGAATAGAAATAGTGGGAGATAAATTTAGCTCATAAATTCTAGCTTAAGTGTGTGAAGCTGGTGAAATATCTTATTCAGTGCAATATAGGCTCAAGGATACTATGAAGAGAGGTTTGGGATTTAAATGAAGATATCAGGGTCATGCACAGAGTCTTACCTTTTATCGCAGGGGAAAAATATAACAACAGTAAGGCAGGGTAAAACCAAAATTTTATTTTTAATATTGAATATGCTATGTATAAAATTTACTTATATATTCTTTTTATTCTTAGCTGGGTTAACAACTTTGGCTATGAAGGACTTGGAGTCTTACTGGATGTTCTGGAGAAGCTTCTGGACAAAAAACAGTAAGAATAAACATTTAAAAGCTTTTACAGATGGGAAAAATTAAATGCGACCTAATATGACTTTTTTTTATTACTGATTTAGGCAAGAAAATATTGACAAGAAGAATCAGTACAAACTCATTCAGTGCCTGAAAGCATTTATGAATAATAAGGTAAATGGCATTTCCTTCTCCCTCTGCTACAAAAGGGGGATCTTGCTTGACACTATGAAAGTCAGCAACAAATAATATAGTGGGTACTTATTCTAGTTTCAGTAATGTTTATAGTGTAGATTATAGGTGGATGATCACAGCCAACCATTGGACTGAGCACAGGATCCCCAATGGAGGAGTTAGAGAAAGGACTGAAGGAGCTGAAGGGGTTTGCAACCCATAGGAAGAACAACAATATCAACCAACCAGACCCCCCAGAGCTCCCAGGGACTAAACCACCAACCAAAGAGTACACATGGAGGGACCCTTGGCTCCAGCCACATGTGTAGCAGAGGAGGGCCTTGTTGGCCATCAATGGGAGTACAGGCCCTTGGTCCTATGAATGCTTGATGCCTCAGTGTAGGGGAACACGAGTGCGGAGAGTCGGGAGTGGGTGGGTGGGTAGGAGACCACCCTCCTAGAAGAAGGGGAGGCGAGTATGGGATGAGGAGTTTCTAGGGGGGAAACCTTTGAAATGAAAATAAAGAAAAGATCCCAGAAAAAAGGAAAAAGGTGTATTTTGCTCCACATAATATTTAATTGTATATTTTGCAATTATGCCAACAATATTAGGTTAGCTCTCACACTAGATGACATATTTTCCTTTCATGTTTATGAAATTTTATTTTTTTTAAAAGATTTATTTTTGTGTATGTGTTGCTGTATAATTTTATGTGCAGCACATACATGTAGATACCCATTGAGGTCATAAAATATCTGATTCCCTAGGACTCAAGCTATAGGCCTGAGCTGCCTAAGGTTGATACAAGGAATTTAACCTGTTTTCTTTATTAGGGCAGTGTGTACTCTTAACTGCTGAAGCATCTCGTAATCCCAAATAGTACAAAAATTTAAATGTCACAAGTTGAATATAATTTCCATCCAGATAACAAAATTTTATATATTGAAAAGGAAAATTCAAGGGTAGGGATAAGTTTCATGTTGTTTTGGGGGAGTATTATAAATAAGGCTGAGATATATTTTGATGTTGAATCACTTTCAGTTTTTTAATACGCATAAAAGAAATCTATGGAAGATAGAATGCATTTTTATGTAGGTATAATATTGTTTGAATTATACCATATTGTGGAGACCTACAGATAAAATAACTGACTAATCAGTTTGCATAATTACATAATGTCCTTTAGATGATATTTTAATAATCTCAAAGTTCTTAATAGAAACACTAATTATAACAGTAACGAGAAACTTGCTAAATGTTACATTAACTATTAAAAATCAATGTGATAATATTGTGTATTTAAGTAATATATAAAAACACCTTTCTTTGTCGTGTCCAATTATATATTAGTCTGTATCACATGCCCATATTCACCAGCAAAAAATATTATTGGTACATGCAGTACGTGATTGTTAAGGAAATCCTTCATCACCTCACTTGTGCTGCTATTATATTTATACTGAATTATGTATAGGTATGATGCAGAGATACATGTGTGTGAAGGTCAAAGTATAATTTGAAGGAGTCACTTCTCTTCTTTCACCTTGTGGATTCACTAGTTGAAACATCAGTTGTCATGCATTTTATTGAGTACCTTCATCCCCTGAGCTATCTCACGGACCCATCTGGAAGTTTCTTATCAAGTGACTCTCATCAGTTCTAGTACAGAATTTCTATATGTCTGTGCTTTTGGAATTTAGACCCCACATGTCATGGCATCTAATTTCTAACAGCAATGAACTCATATGAACATTGTTTCTCCACAGCTCAAGAAGAATCTCTTTGTGCAAATGACAAAAGAAGTAACTTTATAGAAAGAGAACACAGCACAAAAATCAGAGATGCAATTCATATTTTGACATTCCTAAGTAGACATGGCCTTTGAAAACTAACTTAGCCTCTGGCTAATCAGTCTCCTCCTCTGTAAATTGAGCTCTGGGAGCTTTTGTTCTGTATTCTTATTGATTCATTTGTCAACTCTCATAGTTTTTTAAGATAACAACTCATAATTAGAATAGTGACTAAAGAAAGTTACAGCAGTAGGATTTCCTATAGAGCCCACGGGGAATACTCATATATGTTAAGACACCCACCCCCCTTTTTTTCTTATCTGTTCAGCAGTTTTGAAGAACATAATGATTTAATTCAAATTATTCTAAACAGAAGTTTTTGTTATTCTATGTTTATGAGTTGAATATATATCTTCACTACATGAATAAATGAGTCCTTTAAATTACAAGCATGGAAAACAATCCATAAAACAGACCTTCTGAATAGAAAACACACAGTGATATATTCATTTTAAGTTGGAATACATTTTCCAAATTGAGGAATGTAAATTTCATGTGAAATGACTTAAGTGTTATTTTTTTGGTCCTTGACGTTGAGGTTACTTACATCAGAAACCGTTTTACAGTCTGCATGTTCCCTTATTTATTCAGACCCACAGTAAAAGTCACATTAAAAAGTTTAGCCAGGCTCCCTTTTCTCATAGAAGTTAGATTAAGAACTATCATTCTGTTCATATGTTATCTTATAATAGTCTCCAATGAAACATAGTGTTGCCAAGGAGCTATAAAGTGAAGCAAACTTTTAATGAGATAACAGAAATATAATTTGTGAGACAAAGGTAAAAGAAAGGAGTAACTTGATATTAATTTTTGTCTTGAAAATCTACTTATTGGCAGTTGTGAATGCATGTGTACACATATTTGGGGTCATTCCTAGAAAATAACTGAAACTGATACTTTTTTGCCCATCCTACTGTGATTTGTAAGGAGACCCTATGTCTCTGAGTCCCTGAAGCTTGTTGCTGCCTAAGAGATGAGTTAGATTGTCAATTAAATAGGGGAAAATCCATACCATATTTTTATTACTTTAGCTATCATATAGTGCATGTGAAAGCTTTTTAGCATTTTGGCTCCCCTGTTTACCTTACTTTTCAATGTAAATATATTGGAAAAGTTAACTGCAAATTCCACACTTTGCTGTGGACATGTTATGACATAAAAAATATATTTAGAAATTATAATCAATATGTGTGCTCTTGTTTGTTAAACAAGTATTGTTCCCATATTTTCTGAAAATTATAAAAGTAAACTTTCTCGAGAAATAAAAGAAATAATTTTTCATGAAGCCACAAAAATTCTAAGATGTACTCACTTCAAATGAAATACAAAGAATAACTGCATTTGAGGGGAATTTACATAATTAAATATAACATCACCCTGAAGATACTGCTTTTTGAATTTTCTTTCATTTTGGGTTTATTTTAAATAAAAATTATATTCCATAGATGTTTAAATTTTAATGAGAGTTCTATTGTTTGTTTTCTTTAGTTTGGATTACAAAGGATTCTAGGCGATGAGAGGAGCCTTTTACTGTTGGCAAGAGCAATTGACCCAAAACAACAGAATATAATGACTGAAATAGTAAAAATCCTTTCTGCTCTGTGCATTGTTGGGGAAGAGAACATGTAAGTATTGATGTGGTCTAATTATGGTGTTGAAAAATGACACCTTTGAAATTAGTATTTTTATTTCCTTTTTGGTAACTTGAAGAAAAAGAGTAGTAGATTTTGGGACATTTTTGGTTGACACACTTATTTTATATTTTAACTTTTTTGTATATTGTATAGTCTAAAATTTGTTAAAAATTAAATTTAGAGTGAATAAATGAAATTTTGTTCCACTGAAGACATCATCATTAGTTAATTGGAAATGTGTCAAAAATTCAAAAATTTATTTTGGGAAACAAAGGATAGACACACAAGACACACACACACACACACATGCATACACTAACACATACATTTGCACATGCACAAGCACATGAAGATGCTCAACTCACTAGGTGCTGTGGATTTTTCTGGAAGAAAAGTCAATGCTATTAACTTTTAAGCTATCTCTGCAGACCCCAATTTTACTTCTTTAATCTAATCAGCTAGATGCTTTAATTTTGTACTGTTGTACTATTATATTTTACTTTATATTGTATGTTAACTTATTATGAAATGACGTTCCCCATGAAAAAGAAAGCATAGTGTGAATTTGTAGATAAATGTTTGGAACACACAAACACAAATAGCTCATACATTAAAAAAGCATGTGAAGTAATACATATGTTACACAGCTCATTTACCTACTGTGTGAGAGGGGTTATTCAAAGCATTGTCTTACATATTAGGAGTATTTGAAAGATTTGCCTATTTAATAATATGTGAAAATTGCAATGCCTTGTATGACTATCAAAGACTAATTTTAAAATACACAATGAACTATGCTTATGTGTATATAAGAAGTATTTTTCATTTCTATTTTCTCTTGTTTTTACTTACAGTTTAGACAAACTTTTAGGGGGCATCACTGCTGCAGCTGAACGAAATAACAGAGAACGATTTTCACCAATTGTGGAAGGCTTAGAAAATAATGAAGCCTTGCATCTCCAGGTGGGGTCATTTTTCATGAATCACTTGAAGAGTTGTTCAACCTTTTTGAGTACCAGTTTTAGCTGGCATTTATAAAACAGAATATACAAGTACAATTATTTATGTTATTTCCAGTGGCTTTTTTTTTCATTTTAAGTCACCTAAAATTAAGGAAATTGTTTCTTCATTATTGCATATATGCCAAGCATTATTATCATTGATACCATAATTTCATATTTATTGAGAAGTTAAAGACTTAACAGTAATCTGGACCAAAGGGCTAATACCTCAGTCAGTACTATTATCTGAACAACTTAATAGAGCTTGTGGAAATGTAAGTGAGCAGTCAGGTATGGTGGCAAAGCATGGTACTCTTTAAGCAGCCAGGTGTATGAGTCAGAATTTGATATCAAAGTGCTTTTTGTGTTAGATAGTGTATATACCATTTGATGCTCCATGATGACCACTTAAAGATATTTTGCTTCTATATTTAATTTTCCATGTTATTTTATAGTAAGTACATGTAAAAGTTTTCTGCTTGATGTGAAACAAACACCATTGATTTTTTTTTTAATTTTGTTATAAAATATTGACATCTTTTTTTCTCACAGTTAGAAACTGTGGTCAACAGAGGGATGGGAGAGGCAGAGAGAATCTGTAGTATTGTAATAATGATTCTTTTTTTGGGGGGTGAGGGGGTTTGAGACAGGGTTTCTCTGTGTAGCCCTGGCTGTCCTGGAACTCACTCTGTAGACCAGGCTGGCCTTGAACTCAGAAATCCACCTGCCTCTACCTCCCGAGTGCTGGGATTAAAGGCCTGTGCCACCACTGCCCGGCCTTGTAATAATGATTCTTTGGATATTTTTAAAGTATTTTACTTCTACTATGATGAGTATGTTGATAAAGTTTTATCATATGCTTCTTATGCATTAGTAGTTTTAAAATAGAGAGTTTCCCCATAGTGTTTTCTAGTCTATTACAGATTTATCCATATTATTCTGTTTCATCTCAATTGAATTTCATACTTTTCTATTGAAAACACTTTTAGATGTCTTCTCAATGTTTTGTTCATGTTGCTGTGTTGGCTGTGCTTAACTATATTGTTTCACTGCTAGACATGCATATAATAAGCTTGAACTTTGCTTCCAAAGATTAGGAGGACTCACATATTTTATTTATAATCAAAGTTTCATTACATTTGGAACTGTTGCCCATATACTGGCAAGTACATTTACATTGCTAAAAAATCTTTAAGTGAAATTTCAGCCACAACTCTGAAATATCTTCAGTTTACAGACAAGGGAACTGAATTGCAAGCTCACTAAGTAATCAATCGTCTCAGAAGCACACAGCCCTTATGATTTAAAATGATGGCTTGTACTTATGTCTTTGTGATATAAGCATCTAGAAATGTATTGTATGTTCATTATAGTAGCACCTCCATTTTAAAGTGACATTGTTGTTATAGAGTAGTTTACCCCAGACAGTGAAACACTACTGACATTCTCTGGCCTTCTTTGGCCTTCATGGTGCTGCACAGAAAAGAATGATTAAGTAGCAAGTGTTTAACAAGTACCATATGGAGAAATTCTAGACATCTTGCTAAATATTCAAGAAATTGTTGACTACTGATTATGGATGCAAACATATGCAAACTACAATTTGAAATTTCCTATTTTAATGAGCTACGAAATTTACTAATTTATTATATACATAGCCTAGTATTCTCCTAAGAATTGTGAAGTAGGTTTATTAGGCATATTTAATGTGAATGAGGAAATATCCTGTAAAAGTTATAAAATATGTTCAGAATAATGAAATTAAAAACAAAAGTTAAAATCTGTTGTTTAGAATGTAATTCCTGTTGTATTTTAACAGAATTACTTTTCTATTTCCGTGCTGTCCTGAGACTTCTTATTAGAATGTCATGAAGTAATTCTGTTAAAATACTGAACTAATTATATTTTAAACTAACAACTTCTTACAGATGTTTTCTAGCTCAGCTATGATAGGATTTTCATTACTTTCAGTGGTTGAAGAAACAGGTCGAGGATAAACCATTCGCACACATGTGCTCTCTTCATTGCCTTTCATTCAGCTTATTTGCACTGTTCAGGCTCCCACACATTATTTCCTTCACTTCAACTTATTTACAGTTGCTGGCCTCTCTTCTTTCTTTTCATTTCATGGGACATGTATCTAAAAATAATAATCTATACTTATTTCCTCTATTTTCTTTTTCTTTTATCTATCTATCTATCTTTCGAGATTTTATTCATCTCGAAGTCTACCCTCCTACTGACTTCTACAGCCCATACCTCCTCCCCAAACCCCTTGTCTCCACTAGCATACCCCCACTCCTACCTCCCACCCCACCAGACGTCCAAACACCCTGGGGCCTCCAGCCTCTTGAGGGTTAGGTGCATCTTCTCTGATTGAACCCAGACCCAGTAGTCCTCTGCTGTGTATGTGTTGGGAGGCTCCTATCAGCTGGTGCATTCTGCTTGGTTGGTGGTCCAGTGTCTGAGAGATCTCGGGGGTCCAAATTAATTGAGACTGCTGGTCCTCCTACAGGGTCACCTTCCTCCTCAGCTTCTTCTAGCTTTCCCCTAATTCAACCACAGAGGTCAGCAGCTTCTTTCCATTGGTTGGGTGTAAATATCTGCATCTGACTCTTTCAGCTACTTGTTGGGTATTTCAGAGGGCAGTCATGATAGGTCACTTTTTGTGAGAGCTCCATAGCCTCAGTTATAGTGTCAGGCCTTGGGACCACCCCTTGAGCTGGATCCCACTTTGGGCCTTTCGCTGGACCTTTTTTCCCTAGGGCTTCTCTCCATTTCCATCCCTGTGGTTCTTTCAGACAGGAACAATTATGGGTCAGAGTTTTGACTGTGTGATGGCACCCCCTTCCCTCATTTGATGTCCTGTCTTCCTGCTGGAGGTGGGCTCTATAAGTTCCCTCTCCCTACTGTCAGGCAATTCATCTGAGGGCCCTTTGAGTCCTGAGAGTCTCTCACCTCCCAGGTCTCCGGTGTATTCTGGAGGGTCCCCCCAGCCTCCTACCTCCTGAGGTTGCCTGTTTCCATTCTTTCCGCTGACCCTCAGGGCTTCAGTCCTTTTCCCTCATCCAACACCAGATCAGGTTCCCCTCTCCCAACTCCACTTTCCCTCCCAGTTCTCTCCCTCCCTTTCCCCTAGTGATTGCTTTCTTCTCTGTCCCAAGTGGGACTGAGGCATCCTCACTTGGGCCCTTCAGCTTGTTGACCTTTTTGAGTACTGTGGACTGTATCTTGGGTATTCTGCTTTTTTTTTTCTCCCCAATATCCACTTATTTGTAAGTGTACATACCATGCATGAACTTTTGGGTCTGAGTTACCTCACTCAGTATGATATTTTCTACTTCCATCCATTTGCCTGCAAAACTCAGAATGTCCTCGTTCTTAATAAGCTGAGTAGTATTCCATTGTGTTAATAAACCACATTTTCTGTATCCATTTTTCTGTCTTGGGACATCTGAGTTGTTTCCAGCTTCTGGCTATCACAAACAAGGCCATTATGAACATAGTGGAACACATGCCCCTGTGACATGGTGGGGCATCTTTTGGGTATATTCGCAAGAGTAGTATTGCTGGGTCTTCAGGTAGATCTATTTCCATTTTTCTGAGGAACCTCCAGCTTGATTTCCAGAGAGGTTGTATCAGCTTGCATTCCCACCAGCAATGGAGGAGTGTTTCTCTTTCTCCACATCCTCACCAACATCTGCTGTCACCTAAGGTTTTGATCCTAGTCATTCTGATTGGTGTAAGGTGGAATCTCAGGGTTGTTTTGATTTGCATTTCTCTGATGACTAAGGACTTTGAACATTTCTCTTCTCTTCTCTTCTCTTCTCTTCTCTTCTCTTCTCTTCTCTTTTCTTTTTTTTTTCAAGACAGGGTTTCTCTGTGTAGCCCTGGCTGTCCTGGAACTCACTCTGTAGACCAGGCTGGCCTCGAACTCAGAAATCTGCCTGCCTCTGCCTCCCAAGTGCTGGGATTAAAGGTGTGCACCTCCACTGCCCAGCGACTTTGAACATTTCTTTAGGTGCTTTTCAGTCATTTGAGATTCCCCTGTTGTGAATTCTCTGTTTAGTTCTATACCCCATTTTTTGATTGGGTTGTTTGGATTTTTGGTTGTTAGCTTCTTGAGTACTTTTTCTATTTTGGATATTAGCCCTCTATTGGATGTGGCATTAGTGAAGTTTTTTTTCCCCCAATTTGTAGGTTACAGATTTGTCTTATTGACTATGTCCTTTCCCTTAGGGAGGCTTTCCAGTTTCATGAGGTCTCATTTATCAATTCTTGATCTTAGAGCATCAGCCATTGGAGTTCTGTTTAGGAAATTTCCCCCTTTGCCAATGAGTTAAAGGCTTTTCCCCACTTTCTCTTCTATTAGATTCAGTTTACCTGGTTTTATGTTGCGGTCCTTGAAACTCTTATACTTGAGCTTTGTGCAATGGGACAAATAAGGATCTATTTTCATTTTTCTACATACAGACAGCAAGTTAGGCCAGCACCATTTGTTGAAGATGCTTTTTCTCCCCATTGTATGTACTATAATCCTCCTTTGTTTGGTTCTCTTTTATTTAACAATTCAAGAGTTTATTTTATTTTTCAAATTAGCTTTTAAAAATAATGATAAATCTAATTATTTTGGTTCACCATAGAATTTTCTTACAAATTTTGTTTTTGCCCATCCTCCATCTCTGCTTCTCTCCCCTTCCCTCCTGTCTCTATCCTATGTTGATCACCTTTGTCCTCCTCCAGTATCTTTCATGCACCATTTTTCCAATTTTAGGGTCTATGTTTTCATGTACATCTATGAGAATGAAAATCAAAGGTTTATGTACGAGAGAAAGTTTTTTCTTAGGACCTTTAGCTCTTTTTCTCATGTTGATGATGCGAACACTATCTTTTCCATCCTTCTAATTTCAGCTCTTTGCTTCCCTAATCCACTTAACCTTTCAAATACAGTAAGTTTACGTTCTGTATTGCCTTAAACTCTGTGTATTGTCCTGTTCTACTTCCTTAGCTTCCTTGTTCTTCTTTTTCACCCCATGACCTAACAACATTTTCTTGTATTCATGATCATTATGTCACAACTAACACATAACAGAAATGTAATAGTTGGCTTTATGTCCACTTTAACTATATACATTCTGCAATCTTTAAGTCAGTTCTTAGTAGAATCTACTTAGCTATTTGTGTACTTATTTCTTGGCATAGGACTTCTCTTTCATCATTCTGCTGCCAGTTTATTGTTGTTTTGTTTTTTTTTACTTTCAGAGCATTCTCCTCTTTATTTTAGACTTTGTTCTGATTTAAAAAAAAAATAACCTCCATTCTAACCCTTTCTATCCTCTTCTACACAGTCATTGCTTGTTACATCACTGCTTAAAATCCTTCAAAGGGTTGTTATGACCTAAGATTAAAATCTAGTCCTTGTGTCCTTTCTCCCCAAATGAATAAATAAAAGCACACTTCATCATTTGCTTACTGCATTTTCTCTGAGTGCATATTTCACTGCTAGTCTGCATATTCTTTCTGATGTAGTCATACTATGCTGTGGTTTATGAACATGCTAGGCAATTTCCTCCTTATACCTCTATACCTTTGTACATAAATAAATTCTTTTGCCTGGAATTCCTCCTCCATTTCTTTACTTAATTAACTTGCACTGTAGATTTGTATAGTTCTTGGTAGGTACTTATTTTGACACAAACCATCTTTTTCCCTAACTCCTGCTGTGGCTAGGATAAAGAAAGACCTTGTTAATGTCAACAGAGTAGTTAATAAGGTCAAATGTTTGACAGTGTCAATAAAATTTTAAAAGCACAATTTATCACAGCTAATGGCAATATGGATAATCTGTCTGAGAATGCCCTAGAGTTGGCAATTACTGTACTCTATAACTCTATGACTTGTGATCAGATAGGTAGACAAATGTTTGCAGTTTTTGAAGCCTATTTGTTAAGTAAAATGTTCTTTTGTTTTCCAGCTCTTCTGTGAAGATGCTCATAGTATTGCATTTTTATTAATTTATCTTTATATGCATTCACTCAGTTATACACATATAGTATATGTGATATTTTTAAATGCCTATGAATAAAATATAGATAATATAATTTTTTGCACCAAAAACTTTAATACAAACAGGCACTGCTCATTTATACTGGTTTAAAATATGAATTATGGTCCTAGTCCTGCTCATTTGTATTTAATGGAAAAAATTTATGGACTTCCTGTTACTTTTTTAAGCATTTGTTTCTTGTTGAATTTTTTTTTATTACAAAACAGAAACAAACATGGGAAACTCTTTTAATAGTTAAAGCCATTTTAAAATGCAATTCTTAAAAGCAGAATGTGGTGGATATTTGAATGTGTCACAGTCAAGTACATTTGTATACCATCTGGCATGAAGTCAAGGTAAATTGTATTTACCGATGCTATATTAGCACATTATCATCGGTATAAACACTCCAATAATACAATGAGAGTTTCTAGTATCCTATTTTAGCCTTATTAGCCATGTAACCTCAGAGAGATCACCTCATTGTTATAGGTTTTTAAAATTTATCTATATATGAACCTGCTGGACTAAAGTATTTTAGGTTGTTTACTTCTTATCTCTAAAGATAGATTATTTTGAAACAGATTGATTTTTGCTCTAAAGTGGGCAATAGAGTTTACTTATGTCTTTAAAAATTTATATCCTTGGAAGCTCAGTATCAAAGTTTTGAAACTTTCATTATTTGGGAATGAGGTTTGTAATTATTCAGAGCTTAGCTCAGAGGATACCATAACCCTATCTTCATTAATGTCTCCCATGCAATGATATTCAGTAAAACCTCTTGCAGTAGTCTGTATACATTTTGTCCGAAAGGGTAGTTATAAATTACCTGTTTTCTTTTTTTATTCAGCCATTACATAGCTAGACTATAGCTAGTGAAGCCAAGTTCTTGATTTAGTTTCAATCAAAGTTAATCTATGATTAAAATATCCTGTATTGAATGGTAGAGTTCTCTACTGTTCATATATGTGAACCTGTGCACATGCAGTTGATATGTTTGAATGTACATTCACATTGAATATGGAGGACTTTGGTAGACAGAAGAGGTGAAAGAAAAACCATTAATTTGGATGATGGGATGCTCTCTATATTAGTTCATGGTTAGTTCATGGTATTCATATAGGATAGAATGCACTCCAAACCATGCATCACTTCCTCAGTTTGCTATATTTATTTTCATTTCATTATACATTTTGATTAGTCTTATTTATCATAGACAACATATTGTTAATTCGATTCAGGCTTTTTATACTTATTGTGTAGCTATAATGTTAAATGTTCCTAATTTATCAACTATGATGCATCAGATAAATTTTATCATATTATACAGTCCTAGTATCTTTGATTGCATGAAACTATGATAATTGGAACATTCTTGAATTGTTTTCTATTTGTGTTAAAATACTATCACTTAGAAATATAATTTTCTGTTTCACCTTGTATAAGTTATGTGCTGAATGCCTCAAATTCTCCAGGTAAGAAAGATAGTAGTAATACCAGTCTCATGTTTTCTATGAGAGTAACTTCAGACAGGACATTATGTAAAGCATCTAATACATTGTATAGTAATTTAAAAAATTAAATAATACATCTGATAAGAGCTTCGGTTTTTGCATTTAGCTCTTTGGATTTTGTATATTTGATCCACAAAATGAGTATATACTTATAATGTATTATGCCTCTTGAAATAATTATTTATTGAATTTAGGATTGTTTTGATAGTTAAATTTTTAATTCCTAAGTTATTGTTCTCTGAAAGGTATAACTGTAACATAGAAGTGGAAAAATAAGGGTTTCTTTTCATATGTTATTGCAATTTATGTCTATAAAAGTACTTTCCTAGCAAATTAATTTGCCGTTGATATGTTTAATTTGGAATGCAATAAATGACAATATTTGTCTCTACTCACTTGACTACTGGCTTTAAAGCATCTCCAACTTATTTTATATGATAGACTGTGTTCAACTTCTTAAGTATTCAGCTGTGTTTGTATACATTACATATAAAGTATTTAATAGCAATACATTTTTTTTTTGGTTTGTTTTTTGTTTTTTGTTTTTTCGAGACAGGGTTTCTCTGTGTAGCCCTGGCTGTCCTAGAACTCACTCTGTAGACCAGGCTGGCCTCGAACTCAGAAATCCGCCTGCCTCTGCCTCCCAAGTACTGGGAGCAATACATTCTTTATGTTATTATATAATATCATATTCCTGTTGATGTATTCATCAATTTTGACTGTTACTATTTTTTGTGTCCTTAATAATATACTTCTAATTATATAAAGGTATTGTTTTATAAGACTGTTCACCCTTTTTTCTTATGAGAATGTTGGCTTTACTTGTAAGTTATTAATAAATATAATGAGGGAAGAATTTCTTCTGCCCCTAGCTAATGGCAAATTTTCTGTGTAATAATTTTGAATTGAGCACATACATTAGCATGTACATTCATGTCATATCTGTAACTTAACAGACTCATTCAAGAAAGATAGGACTGTAACCAATATATAAGCATATATAATACCCTATTGAGGCTCTATAAATATTTACACATTTTCCTATTTTAAAAAGGAGGGGCTAGTACTCAAGTAGACATAAAATTTTCAATAACATATTCAATATTTCTTTTAAGGTAATTCAAAATATATGGCACATATTCAGATACCTGAATATTTATGTTGGTTCTCAAACATTCCTACTAATTGAAATATACTGTTCACTTAATTTTTTGTATTTAGTAATGTTATTAACACTTCAGCTTTGTTCATTAAACAAAAAACAAACAAACAAAAGCAAAACGAACAAACAACAAAAAAACGAAACAACTGACTTTCTTTACTAGATTTGGTACAATAGCCTCATTTGGCCAATAACTTGGGTGTCAAATATTTTGATACAAAAGCAAAGGAATATACCATTTAATGTTTTCTCATTGTTTTGAAAAAGATAACATATAATACAAGGTGGGTTGAAGTCAAGCCAACAATCATTTGAAATAATTTTCTTTTGTCAATCTTTTCCCCCAATATTTTTAGTTCATTCATCTTTTAATATATGCCTGATATTTTTATTAATTTGTTATTTTCCCTGAGATTTCTTGTAGTCAACTCATGTAAGTATCTACTTGCATCAGTTTAATTTTACAGAATTTTAGTTCATGGATTAGTCAATTGCCCTACATTTCAGCAGTGTTTTCTAAAACTTTAATTTTATAATAATGTGTGGAATATCTGGTAACAAGCATTTTATTGATTGACTTCAGGTTTATAATTCCAAAAGTAAAGTTTTTCTTTTTCTTTATATTTTTAGTAATAGCAATTCAAATAATGGTAAAGAAAATTTCAACTATCCATTTATGAAACATTTTATTTTAAAAAGAATGTTCATATATTCATTATTATGTAATATGTATTAGCCAGTGTATCATAGTTTTTTCTAATTAATATTAATTCATCTAAATAAATTTTTACATTTCATTTAACTTTTGTAAGTTATGTATTTCAGTATCTTATATATTTTGTGTAAATGTATCTTGATAAATTCATGGAAAGAATGCAAGTTAACAGGTTATCTGACAGTTATGTAAAATACTTCAATGGTTTTATTTGATTTAGATTGGTGTGTATTTATACCTATGTAGAATTTAATTATCTTACTATCTGAAGACAGCTAGATATGAAGGATGCATTTTATGACCTTTTCAAAGGACTGAGTGTTTATTCATTGTGAATTAGATGATTCTTAAGGTAATTTAAATACCCTTTCATATTGTTCCCCAAGGAAAATACACTTAACTGTGATACCATTGTTAAACTATTTCAGACAACATAATTTTGGTTGATAATATTGTTGCTTAAAATACATCATAATCATCATAATACATACAGAAATATTTGCATTTGTTATTTTATCGTATAAAAATGCCTTCGGTGAAGGTGGTACCTTCATGTATTAACTAAATATATCTTTATTGAACCTAACTATATAAATAAAATTTACTTTCTCTTTGTAGGTGGCCTGCATGCAGTTCATAAATGCACTTGTCACTTCTCCATATGATCTTGATTTTCGAATTCATTTGAGGAATGAATTCCTCCGTTGTGGACTAAAAGCAATGCTCCCTGTAAGTTGAATGTATCTATTTATTATGCTGCTGAACTTTTAATTTTTTTTACTCTTCAAACAAAAGAACATTTTGGAGCAGGGGACAAGTTTGTCTTTTGCTATTGCCTCAAATAAAACATTAGATATATTGTAAGCTTTCTTTTTTATTATGACAGTAGTACTTTCACTATATAATGGCTGATTCTTAATTCGATTAATGTGACTCAAACATAATACCTTTTGACTTAATCAGTCTCTTAATTTTGAGAATCCAGAATGTGTAAGTCAAGTTTTTATTTATTCATTTACTTATTTTGAGAATTCAGTTTCTATTTAAATATTTTTATGCCTTCCTTTTTTTGTTGTTGTTTTTGGTTTTGGTTTTGTTTTTTTTCAAGACAGGGTTTCTCTGTGTAGCCCTGGCTGTCCTGGAACACACTCTGTAGACCAGGCTGGCCTCAAACTCAGAAATCTGCCTGCCTCTGCCTCCCAAGTGCTTGGATTAAAGGCGTGTGCCACTATGCCTTCCTTTTTATGTACTTTACATTGATTTCATTTGTAGTCAATATAAATATGTATTTATATTTGTTTATGATATTCCAGATAATTTGCTTGAATATACAATTCTTATTAGGTTGTTTTAGAATTGTTTTCAAAGAGAAACACTTTCATTTCTTAAATTGAATATGAGTTCTAATTATGGTAATGACTTTATTATTATTTATGATTTGAGAATTTTATACAGTGGATTTTATATTCTTTCTTTTTCCCCCATCCTCTGAAATGTTTCCTCACCTCCATACCTAGCCTACTTCATGTTCTATATCTCTTTGAATGAACATCAAAACCATCAAAAACATGGTTTGTGTTGTATATATCCAATATCATTTCATTGATGGAAACTGGTTTTTCCTCTCCAAGCAGCTCTCAAATATGAACAGCATCTTGGACGAGGAGATATGTTTTCTTTCACTATCACATTTCTGTCATGTTCCTCTTCATGTCTCTGATTTCTCTGCCTGAAGAAAATAGAAAGCATTATGTTTCTTGTCCTGAAGTTTTGTAATAAATCCTATAGGGATTCTTAAATTTTTATCTTACAAGGTCAACCTAAATATATCTAAAGATTGCTCTTAAGTGTGAACTGAGAGAATATATCTTCCCTCAAAGAAAGACTGTCAAAATCATATGGAAAGTGGGTTAGGAATATATATTTTGAAGCTAATCTTCCCTGGTATTTTTGATTAAAAATAGAATCTAGACCAATAGGCCTTTAATATGCTGGGGATCATTTCTTTACTCCCATACATTTCTTTATTCTTTGTTACTGTTGTCATTTAATTACCAGGATTTAGTAAGGATAAAATGGTCATACTTCAGTATGTACCAGATAGTCCTTGTATGCCGAGTATATAATTTACACCAATTAACTAAATATTTTCATGTAAAGACTTACATAGTTACAATCAACATCTTTGTATAGTCACTAAACCTCAAATATATTAATAGCTAAGTATAAGCCTGCCAAATGTTTCTTTGGTATTTATCTTTATTTTATAGACAACTGAAATAAGAGGATTTTTTTTTCTAGTATAGAGCTTAATAAAAGCTATGATTTAGGCATATTTATGATTGGCATATAGCTCAATAGTTATAACTTTCTTGTATAATCAATTGGTAGGGGAAATTGTTTAGTGTTTTCGTAGCTTTTGAAATCAACCCAGTATTTTTAACAGTGAAATTATAGAATTATTTATCAGAATCTTCATGACAAATCAATTAATTTTAACATATAATATGAACCTTTATTTTCGTAGTCTATCAGTCTAGCTATATTCTTGCTGTTAAAGGTAATATAGATTATTCACATTTGATGAATTTGCTTAAGTAAATGAATTGATTTATATTCTATAGCAACCTTTAAAATATATTTGAGTTTGGAATAATTTATATCAATTTATTTTAAAATATCTTCCTTTTGTTTAGATACGCAAAATGGCTATTAAGTAAATTAGGTTATAAAGGAACAATGCAGCAAAAATAATGTTTGTAAGCAATGGGAATACTTTAAATCCTTTTGAAATCTCTAGTACGATTTAGAACCTTTTGATTATATGCTGAAGTGCAATATAGCTGCGTTATATCTTTCATATTCATTTTTACTACATAAAGATTTTTTAAGTCATCAAATGTTTATTTTCTAAAGTATTTAAGGTGATATATTTCAGACTTTGATGTTTTAAAGGACAATTTATCAATATAAATGAACATATATTTACATATGTATTATTAAGATTAGAAAAAATTTAAGAACGCTTAATATATTTTAAATATACACGCGCATATATTTTGCTAAATAATGTGCATGCTTCATTAGTTATTATTTTCCTCCAAAATATTTAATTGTGCATCCAATTTTCTATTTTGTAATTAAATTCTGGTACTATTGAAATGATAGTGTTGAACTTGTTTTATTTCCAAGCATGAGAGTAAGGACAACTTAGTGTTCTAAAATGCACTTTTTTGATGTTTTAGAAATTTTCTGGGTGTGACAGACTTCTGTTCTCACATGGCAATATGTCTTATACATATTACATAATTCTATATTCCAATAAATCTCTTCCTCTTGGAAGTAGTTCAATCCAAAGCAAGTTCTTAGTTTAGACGAAAGAAAGTGGAAATAATTTTATTTAGTATATAATTTATGTGAAATTATTTAGAAATATTTATTTCTAATATTTAAACAAAATTTATTTTGCATGCATTATAGGTAAACATTTAGTAAATTCCTAGTATGGAGATCCAAAGAAAGAACTTCAAAACTATTTCCATTTGGGTTTTTCTTCAGTAGTAGCTCTTACCTCACTTTTCATCATTGTTCTTGGACACAAAGAAGATATATACCCATTTTCTTTGTTTACATACTTTGAAATACAGCTTACTTGCATTTCTTTTTAGAACTCAAGCTCTGCTCTGACCATCATAAAACCAGTTTGGTTATCACCCTTGATCATCCACACTTGTGATTATCGATTTGAGTTTTCAAAGCTGCAACTTAATGGACAAATATTAAGAGATATTCCAGGTGATATATATTAAGCCCAACAATCTCTAGTGTGGCATGCTTCCAAACTTTTCTCATATTATTATTGGGAAAATTATCAGAGGTTTGTAATGCATGTGCTTATGATGTATTACAAAAACAAATCTTTGATGCCCAAGATGGTATTTTGTGATCAGGCTAAGGGAAAATGGAAAAAAAAAATTGGCATGGTGTCTAGCTATACCTTTACTTAAAAAGAAAAATAAGAAACAAACCTTAGTAACCTTTAAGTTTAAAGTCACAAAATATCATTCATAATACATTGTTTATACAATATTTCCAGGCCATACTTGGGACTGTTGTGCTTGAATATATCCTTGCATTTGTTTTTCATTAACACAGTTGATCTATATTTGCTTTATTTTCTTGGTCCCGGAGGCACATGTGAATGTTCTAACTGCATGATTTCCTTTGTGATCTCTGATTAGTATGGTTAGTCAAAGTGACAGCTTTGAATTTGGGTTGTTAACAATTAGTGTTACTATAGAAGTGATTGTTAATAATGTCCAGACACTGGCATGGGAAGAAAACATAAAGAATGGTATGATGTTCTTTCATCTTAAAATAAAAAACCTGAGCTACATTTCTTTTTCTTTTTCTTTTTCTTTTTCTTTTTCTTTTTCTCTTTCTCTTTCTCTTTAACTTTCTTTCTTTCTTTCTTTCTTTCTTTCTTTCTTTCTTTCTTTCTTTCTTTCTTTCTTTCAGGAAATCCACGTCCTGGGTTAGTATTTGAAATTGCATCTGTGTGCAAATGAATCATATTGCTCTGTCCCTGATAAGTATGTATGCTAATTTTGAATTGTCATCATTTGCTGAATTTTATTTTTTTATAATAGAGTCTTAAAGCGAAAGAGAATGATGAGCTTGATATTCAATTGAGAGTTTTTGAAGAGAACAAAGAAGATGACCTAACTGAATTATCCCACCGTCTCAATGACATTCGAGCTGAAATGGAATATCCTTTGACAAACACAAAACTAATTTTAGTATATTTTGAAGACCAGGAATTGAGGATGATTTTTTTCATATTCTTATTAGAGTTCTTGTCTTTGAACCTAGTTAAAACTGTTGCTCTTTGTATCAAGAGTCTACTATGATGTTATGCTTCATATACATCCAGGCTGAGAAATTATCACTCTGCTTTGATGTTATACTCAGACTATTGAAATCTGCCCAACAGCTTACTGTATTACAGATTCATTATGTTTACTGGTCTTGAATATACAGGAATCTGAGTGCCTAAGGCAGTATATCTTACTGATAAGATATGTAACACTAGCTATGAGACATTGTGTGTTTTAAATGGTACTCTGCTTATAGATACAATCCTCTGGAAAAGATCTTATTCCTTATCAGATATTTGTGTTCTTTAATGATAGGAAAATTGTTAGATTAAATAGTGCCTGTCTATAACAAAACAATATTGTAAAAGTACCTATGCCAAATACAACAGCATATAATTTTCCTGTGGCAGCCAACTAATGTGAAGTTTTTGGAAATATATGATATGATTGTCATGGCACTGCCATTTGTTTCCCACACATTGCATTCCCACCCATTACTTTTGGGTTTTCTGAAGTAGGAAAACAGTTCAGAATCAGAGCTGTGCTTTTCTGCCTGTAAAATTTTTTCCCTTTCTTCTTTCAGCATTATAAATAAACTGGTACATTATGTCCCTCCTTAAAAATTTCACCGTAGCCTTAGGCTTTTCATACACACTTCTCCTCCCCTTACCTAAAAGTATTAGATATATGTAGATACAATGAATAGAAATTGTATTATCATAGAAAATAACTTCTAATAATTTTTTGTTCAAGATTAGTAACAGCAGTCTGTACTAGCATCGCTAATATATAAAAATGTTCTTTATTTTGGTCAATAAACATACATTGTATTAATTTATATATTCAGTCATTGATCTATGCGGTAGCCATTTTGGAACCTTATGATACCTTAACCCAGTACTGTCATGTAGGGTTTAAATTAGTCCATTGTATATTTAATTCTTCTGTCCATTTTATGTTTTAAGATATTGGATTGCATCTTATATTTATTTTATGTGGACATTCTTGGTCTGCAATACATATAATGTCAGTCCAATTTTAAAATGTTTTCTAGATTTCTAATGGCATTTATATCAATAGTTTTCATATCGTAGAAAAAAGTGTTTTAATGTCCATTCTATTTATATCTTATGTATTTATTTTTAAAAATAAGCTAGTTTTGTGATATGTGATAGCTGAGTGATTATTTGAAATTTCTTTTATCTGATAATAAATATAGAATAGCAGTGTCTCTGTTGGAAGCAGAGACAGATCAAGGCAATACTTTCTTTCGCTTGATGGCTTTCCGGTTTGAATGGCCCTAGCTATTATCTGAAGTTGACAGTATAGTGAATGATTGATTATTGAATGTGTTGACACCAAGGTAGTCTTGTAAATTTTTTTAGTCTTGTTTCTCTAATGACAGGATTATTGTTATATATATATATTTTTTTGCTATAGAAGTTTAAATGCTATAACATGAAATTGAAGCTTTAATAACAATAATAGAAACCAAGTGACAGTTTTGATTTTAAAAATTAGCCACTTCAGTCATAAATGTACTATTCATCAAGATTCTGCACTGTTTTCCTTTATTCACTTTCTACTGATATGAATGAAGTTTACCATCTTCTCTATAATATGCTGAAAGACACTGCTGCTGAAGGTTACTTTTTATCAATTCTACAACACTTTCTGCTCATCAGAAATGATTACTATATCAGGTAAGATTCATATCTGAGAGGACTAAATGTATAATTTGAATTGGATATCAAAGAAAGTTAACAAAGTAGTGGGACCAAGGAAATATATGCATTATATGTACATAATATATAAGGGTTTTACTACTTAAGGCAGCATATTAAAAAGGAATTCATTTATTTTAATTGGACCAGAAAATATAGCTGCATACAACTATGGTGCACCCAAGCAAACAGAATTTAAGCAGAAATTAACCAGTCATATATTATTGAGTGAGTAATGAATTTTTCTGCTTGATTCTGGCAACCCATTGAAAACATTGGAACTGCTAGAATTTTTAAATTCTTGTCTATTTTAACAAGTAAGCTTTTATCATTTCTTTTTATAGTGTTCAGTAAAATGTATGATCTTTAAATTTAAGAAAATATTATTGTATATATTTTACTTTTTGTCTAATGATACTATTTTCAAAATAATTAATATGACAATAAACAAGAGTTAAGTTCTAGAAGAGATAATAGTGTCTATGTATAAAACTTATAAAATAACAGGTTTATGAGTTACTGAAATTATCTATAAGCTCGTGACCATGGTCTTAATGTTAATGACAGTTCAAACTATTCGTAGTTGCTTTATAGTCTTATTATGGCATACTATGTTCTTTGAATTCTCAAAACTTGCTCTAATAATTTAAAAAGGAATGCTACCAGAATGTCATCTTCTAAAATAGCATAAGGTAATTTTTTTCCTTCAATTTAATACAATGACTTGATCAACATCATAATTTTGAGGAGATAGAAAAATGTTGAATGAACTAATCGATGCTTTCCTAAAAAAACACTATAAATAGTAATACATAATAATGGAGATAACAGTGGTCATGATTATTCAGGTGCTTGGGAACATGATTTGTGCAGAAGAATATGCTTTTTGGTGAATGTTAATAAATGATAAACAATTCATACATAGCCTATTTTTAAAAATCGTGTGTGTTTGTGTGTAGTATGTCAGCGGGTTTTGGCGTGTATGTATATATGTTTGTCTACAGTATGTGTGTAGATATGTTCTTGTGAACACAAACAGAGTTTAGAGGTCAATTGGTTATTATGCTCTACATTTTTCTACAAAATTTTCTTGTGAATATATCTTTCTCACTGAAACCAGAGTAATGCTGATAAGTTTCCCTAGTCCTCCTGTCAAACACCCAGAAAGGTCTGGGTTTCCAGCTGTGCATCACCATCCCTGCTTTTTCACTTGCATGCTGTGCATTTGATCCCCGTTCTACACAGCTAGTACTTTAATACACTGAGCTATCTCTGCAGCCCATATAATTTTTTCCTCCTTATAATATTCCAATATGTGAAATGAAAGCTGTGTTGTTCTTAGTCATTCATAGAGTGAAGTTAAAGACTAATGTCATTTATCCCTAGATCTGATGATGCTTTTTGAAACCCTTAAAACACAATGCACGTTTCGTTTCATTCTTAATCTTAGGAATAGCCACATGATAAAATACGCAGAAGATTAATTAGAGTCTGTTTTTTATTCATTTTCAAGTTTTTAGTAGTTTGACAAGCTATATTTATATCATAATTTGTTATGTAATATCTCTCTGAAGTACTGTTGAATTTATTAGCCCATGACAATTTGTCTTCTGCAAATTTTAATGCAAAGTGTCCCTTATTTTTATTTTTCCAGTCAGTGGTCATTTTTAAAGCCAAAATTACCTTGGGAGATTACAAAAAAATGGTATGCTTTAAAACCTTTCACGCATCACACAAATTGCAACTGTAGCTATGCATATTAAATGTATATGATTTTATAAAACAGAGTTTTTTAGAAATATGCTGCATACATAGGTCTTCACATTAGTCTGTAACAGAAATGACTCAGCCCAGTTTTATAAGCTAGTGTGACTCTCCTGATTAAATGCTCTGTATTAAATTCAAGACATTGCTTGCCACCCAAGGCCAGTAAACGCATCTTTTTTTGAAAAGGAGAACTTCTGACTGTCTATAACTTTTTCTGTGCTCATAGATTTAGGGCTAAGGCATCATTTGTTTTCATTAACTTTAGAAACAATACCTTAAAAAGATAGATAAGGTCGGTAAGTATTTTTGAACACAAGCATGAAACCCTGCAAACTAGAATATTAAGTCTGTACATACTTTCAGTCTATTACATCACACTCAATTTGGCCCCCTAATGTTCAGACTGCCTTTAAGCCTTGGTCATATTTTCTCTAAAGTAGTGTAAATGTTAGTGGAATTATTTCCTTCTAGGCACTGGGGGAAAAAAAACTGAGTTCTTTTTGCATTCTGAATCTTTTCATAAGAAAATTGATTGATGCAAGTAGAAAAGTACTCTCAAGTCTTTTCTCTTTTTTTACAGGCCACAGTATTATAAAATTATCGAGGAGTGTGTTTCACAGATAGTGCTGCACTGCAGTGGCATGGACCCAGACTTCAAGTACAGGCAACGCATAGACTTGGACTTCACTCATCTCATAGGTATGGATTATGTGCTTTACTGTCATTCACGTTTCGTACCTTCTGCCAAGCACTTTTTAAACATAGGTCTCTCACTGAATTTCTATTAGTATCTGGTAATTCATCGTTGCTATGACTGCTCAATTGTTGTAACTGTTAGTTTTGAGGATCATAGGAATTCTCCTTATATGTTCAGATATACGTCTTTTTGTTGAGATTCAGCAGTACTAAGTCAGTTGAAAGTCAGCCATCATACCCCACAAAAAGCCATGATGTTTTAATAGGTTAATGCCTTACATTTTAGAAACGTGACTCTTGTCCTGTAATTCAGTTCATCCTCACAGAGAGTTTGTGGGAATCGTGTGTACTCAAGTCTATATAGATATGCTGAAATTTGAGAAAACTATTTACATAATAAGGACATTATCTTATATAGTTAGAGACTGCCAAGTAGGGATGTTATTTTCTGATCAGTGTTGACAAACTTCCATTTTATAATATGCTATGCTCTATGGTTTTGTAGTTAGGGAATTGCATTTTAAACTAATCATGCCTTTATTGCCTACGTTGAAGCATAAAGTTGATTGTTTTTAAAGAAAACAACACTTGTTGAATACTATCTTTATAATACTTTTCATTCTATGGCAGCAAACAGAAAAACAATAGCAGTAAGAGATTGAATATTAGTTCCTGCATGTTATTTTCCATTTCTAAAGGGAATCTATACTTACTGTAGGCAATTGAAAGATTTCTACAAATGACAGATATCAGCTACATCAATGTAACTCTCTTTCCAACAGAGTACATTTTTAAGTAGCATTTTTATGCATGTATGTCTCTGTCATTGTAACTGCTGCTAAGCTGTGTTTTACTCCAGAGCATCGTGAGGATTTGACCATGCTCACATTAAAATTGGGACTATGCTAATACATGCAACATTATGATCTATCATGATCATTTTAACCTATATTCTCTTGCTGTTTTGCTGTGGTTACATCTAGATTGTTTCTATATCCTTAAAATTATAAATAAATCAGATAATTGTTCCCTTCCATCTCATTATTTTATTTTATTTTATTTTGCTTGCATGTATGTCTAGTTGCAAACAATTGTGAGCTGCCATGTGGGTCCTGAGAATTGATCCCAGGTCCTCTGGAGGAGGAGCCAGTGCTTTTAATCACTGAGATATCTCTCCAGCCTCTCACATTTTTTCTTTTTATAATCAGCTTAATTGAACATTCTTGTTTGTAAATTCGGGGCATTTTCTCATCACATTTTCAGAAGTAATTACTGTCAGTGGAAGTAGTCATTGATTAATACTGTGGTACTTTCATTAGAATATACATATGTATACAAATGCACACAAAATTAAGTGCTTCTGCACCGTCCAGACCATACATGGATGACTATTTGAATAATACTTGATCCTCAGTAGCCTAGTCTAGTCTGATTTCAAATTTTTATATATCTATTATTTTTCTTAGATAATGTAAGATCCTTTACTAAAATTCTTTAGTGCTATTCCATTGGAAACCAAAATGAAAATCATCATCAACTCTGACTTGCATTGCCTATATAAAGCCCCTTTAGACAATATAATTTTCCTTGTTGTATGTAATATTTTAACATTGTTACTGTAATTATAAAAACAATAATACTTGGAGCAGGAGAGAGGGTGTTAGTAGTTAAGACACTGTCCTGCTTTTGAAGACGACTTTGACTTGATTTCCATCACATCCATGAAAGCTCTGAACCATCTATAACTCTGATTGGTCCTATGTCCTCTTCAGGTCTCTGTAATGGTGGGTACTTCAAACATGTGGTGCACGGACATACATTCAGACAAAATACCCATACATATAAAATAAGAAAAAATAATTTTTTAAAAAATAAAATAATTCTTACACATTTGAGTTGAGAAAACTTGTCTTATTTTCAATATATAAGTTAATCACTATATAGCAATAAATAGATACTTATAGTATGTATGTGTATACTTAAAATATAAATTTATATATTAATATATACATCAACCCTCATTGTACTCAATATCCTAAATTTCAACCTTCTTCATTCCTTCTTATGTTCCCCAATACTTTTAGTGACACAGCTGTTGATTTCTCTCATTCTGTCATTGTTTGAACTTAGTTTTCTCTCACCAGGCTCTTTTTCTAAAATCTAATGTAAGTAGCATACATGGCACATATTCTCTGTGTTTGCCACTGATCATGAAGGAGAATTTTGAGATTCATTCATGTTGTATTTCATGTCTTGATATTGTATTCCTCTATACTGTGAAGTAGTATTCATGTATGAATCTTAACATAATTTGTATTTCTTGGTGGTCAGTTGCATTGTTTCCAGTGTTCAACTGCTGTAATAAAGCTGTACTGAATCATTTATATAAAACTGCAACTCAGACATAGGTTTCATTTTTCTTTGGAATAAAAATGGGATAATGCACAAAGATTAGTTGGAAAAGATTTTTTCATCATGTTTATTAACTAGATTTTTATAATTTTAAATTGTCTTCTCTTTGTACATGATACATTTTGTTTCAGATCAGAAGTTAAATAAAAGATTTTCCTGAAAACCTGAACTCATGAATATCATAACACTTTCCTCCCCCAGCTTATTAGAGGATCATTTTGAGATTTCATTATCTTGAACATGAAGTCTTTACCATCTCTCTCTACATAAAAATGTGTAATTTTTAGAAGAATTCTGTAGTTTTAAAAGTTGAATTCTAATTGAAGACATTAATTGCAGTGATAATTTCATCAAAGATATTTTGGATGGTTGAGTCTTTTTGCTTTAACAGTAAACAAAGAAATCATGATAGTAAATGTATATTATAGTATAGATTAATGTACCTTTAATAATAATTTATGTGAAAAGTACAGAATCATATATTGACATCCATAATTAGCTGAAGATTCCATGTCATATATTTGTAATCATTTTTGCTTCATCTGAATAGATGCTTGTGTAAACAAGGCAAAAGTTGAAGAAAGTGAGCAAAAAGCAATGGAATTTTCAAAAAAGGTAAGACTGATAAAATAGTAGTCCTGATTTTTAAAACAATAACTTAACCACAAAGCATAGTTAAACCGTAACCACATTTGGTTTTTTACATGCCACTTTATAACTTGTCCTTTCAATTTTGAAGTATTTTATACTACTAGAGTCAAATACTACACAATATTGATTTAGTTCCTAATAAGTTAGTTACTGTTCCCTCTTCATTAACCTAATTCATTAGGTAATAAAAACCTTAGTCATATTATACTTAATGACAAGTGAAATAAAATCATCTGTTTCATAGTTTACATAGTTAAAATCGAGCAAGCAAAACAAATTCCTCCATTACTTTCCTTCAGATTTTGCTTGTACTACACCTTTCCATGGAGAACTGGGGGAAACTTGGTTTCTCTTTAAATTTTGAGTTCTTAGCTGGCGATGAAATTTGATGGTTAGAATCTTTTGGTAGCATTCATGCTAGCATGTATATCTCTTATTGGTTTGAGATAGTATTAAAACAAAAGGCAGGGTAAAAACAGTGTTCAGCCATATGACAGGAAGAAAAGTGCTCACATTTGCTCATTCCTTTAAAGTTATGAATTAGCATGGAGATTAGATCATCCCTTTTCTATAACTCTGGGCATTTGAAGAAATATTATTGTTCTTTCATGCCCTAGAATAGATAATAAGAGGTTGAGTTGAGCACAATGAGTTTGTGTGAAGCTGTCATTGGTAAAATGCATATTTTTTGCATAATAGAACTTTATATTTATTAAACTTTCCTTTTAAATAACATGCATTAAATTTCCATTGAATGTCATAGAATTTCCATAACTTTTACTAGTGTATAAAATTGGACGATATTGTGATGACCTATCTTTGTAATTTATTGTAATTACACAGGTTATCCTGAAATCGTAGAGAAATACACTGATAATTGCTAACAATGTCAGTAAATATTGTCAATATTTAGAATGGATATGTGGCATTGACCTAGTTATTACCTATATCGATTGTCTTCTGAGGTACCTTGCACATAAAATAGTTTTATTTTTTTACTATATCTTTGAGGGTTTTGATATTTGTATAACATGTTTTGATAATACTCCCCTTCTCCTAGTTTTCCAAACTGTTAGCCAGTGGTTATAAGATCCAATCTCAGCATTTCCACTACTTCCCTTTGACACTAAGCAAGCCACTTGTTCTCTTTGGATTATGTTCTTTTCATAATTAAAAAGGGAGTCTAAAGTTAGGAAGTTGGAAAAAGAACTCTTCTCCTCTTCATCATTAGGTTTGTATCATTCCTATTGTGCATGGTTATATTTAACATAATATTAAAAGCACGAAAATGTGTGCTTATAAATATTTGAAAATCACTATAGCCGAACATTGAGAAAAGAATTATGATTATCAACTTCGGGGAATCATATTAATTGAATAAAATCATATTGGAGGAATTCTGTCTTTTTTGTTCTGGTATTTTTATGTTGTTGTTCATTTGTTTTGATTTTGGAGACAGAGTTATATTATGTCCCCCTTCTCGGCCTAGAACTCGCTATAGATTCCAGGCTGGCTTTGAACTTGCATTGATCCTACTGTGTCTGCCTCCTGCGTGTGAGGATTATAGGTATGCATTATTATGTCTGCCTATGATCTCCATCTTCTCAGTGAAGTAGGAAATGAAGATTACTGAAGAAGCTGTAGATTTTCCCCTCATGTATTTATTGTTGTTTTTGAATTTGGTTATATTAGCAAAGATTTTTACCAACTTCTATAAGACATTTTCCAAGTACTCAAACAGACATGAATTAAACCATAACTAAGCAGTGTTTCAGGTTTGATAGAAACACTGTTATCCAGTCTACCTTGACATGTGTTTTTTTTCAACTTACCAAAATAACATTTTATAATAATTTCCTAAGGTCATATGTAGAAGGAGGATGGATATTTATTAATAGGAAATGTGTTGCCTTGTCATTTCATACACCTTAAGTACAGTTCTGGGTCACTTTTAGAAACAGAAATAATATTGTTGGGATAATCTATATAAATATAAAACGACTTGAGTTGACATTCACAATAAAAAGTAAATAAAAATGTTAATAGCAAATACTAAACCATATTTTCTGTAAATATGAGTCTAGCTTATATCTACTTATAATAATCCTTGAGGTAAGAGCTTGGACACAGTGAAGTAAATGTACTTATACCTTTTGTAGAATTGTTATCTTTACCAATATTTGCCCCATATTTTCACTTCTCATTTTCTTTACATCTCTCTTTTCTTCCCTTCCTCATGTATGTATGTATATATGTATGTGTGTGTGTATGTATGTATGTAATTATTTATTTTAGGTCCTCTCTTTTATCCCTCCTTCCCCCCTCTCTTTTCTTTCTTTCTTTCTTTCTGTCTGTCTTTCTTTCTTTCTGTATGTATGTATGTATAATTATTTATTTTAAGTCCTCTCTTTTCTCCATCCTTTCCCCCTCTTTTCTTGCCACCCCATTCTGTACACTTGCTGGTATGTGTTTGCCCATGTACATCATGAGTCAGAGAACAACTTGGAGGATTCATTTTCCTCCAGCCATCTTATGTGATTCAAGCATCAAATTAGGTTTATGCACTTTTACACTCAAGACAATCTTTACTCGCCATATTTTCCTCTCTTGCTTTGTTTTTGTAAACCAGGTGATATAGAATAGAACTTCAGTGTATATCATTGTACCGTCAGATATTGTGAAGCACTACTTTTTGGATGATAAGCAATGGAGATTATGGGAGCAATAATCTCCCAGTCCAATTCATGTTAATATAGATACTTCTTATCATTGTGAAAACCCAATCTTTTTAAAGACTAAATATGTTTAGAAGTTGTAAATGCATTCCCTATTTTTAAATTTGACTTTCTACCTAATCTTAAAAGAATGGTGGCAAATCTTTGATAAACATTATTTATTCTACAATTGAATTTCCTATAACAATCTATTTTCCATTACATGTTAAGAGAGACTTCATAGTTCATCCATTTTTTCCTGTTTTTTTTTTCTCTTAATACCTGTATGGATGCTTAATTGTCAGAAGAATAATTAAATATTTTTCTGAGTATCTCTCTAAATTCAGCATAGCAAAAACTGTTCTACATATTTACTAGATCATGTTTAAGTCTTTCTCTACCACATATTAGTAACTATGCATTTATGTTGCTCATTCCATGCAGTTCGATGAAGAATTCACAGCTCGTCAGGAAGCTCAAGCAGAGCTTCAGAAAAGAGATGAAAAAATCAAAGAACTGGAAACAGAAATCCAGCAACTCCGAGCACAGGTAATGAAACAAAATGTAGACTTGACGTCACAATGGATTTGGTGGTAGAAAATTATCTTGTTACTCAGAAGGAAAAATGTGATCAGAAACAGACCTTTAGGTTGTTCACAGTTTCAAATTTTAGTTGAAGTAAGTACAGATTTGATTTTTTCAGGACAGTAAATCATTTTAATGTTTGGAAATAAATAAGGCTTCATTTGCTCAAACTGCCCTGAATATTTTTACCCGAATGCATTATACAAGCCAAACTGTTTGTGACATGAAATTTTCATGATGATGTGAAAAATTGTATGCATAGTATCTTCTTTCAAAAAGAATATAGAAATGCTCATGAATTTTAATTATCCGAAAGGTTTCTTGAGTTCTGTAAATCAAGACTATATTCAATTCAAACCCTAGACACTTTATTTCTACCTGCATTCCTTTGCACGCGTACAAAAAATACCTCTTAATTAAGATGTCTACACTTTAGAATCACGTATACCCTCAACACATATTGTGTTTTAAAGAATAATATGGAATTTAAGAGAGAGCCTTTAAATAGTTAATGTCTAGGAGGTGGTGGTTAATTAACTACATCTATTTCTAATATTATGCTGAGAAATTCCTTCCAAAGTCCCTGGTAAGTTGCAGAGTATGCACAGTGGTACCCTTTTTACCCACAGCCCATATATCATTTATGTTCACTATTTAAGTCTTTGTTTTTCCTTCCAGTATTATGCTACTGCTGTCTGAGATCTAGATTTCTCTTATTTTCTCATTCCCCAATGGCGAGATATCTCTGTGTTCACTCTTCCCTCGGTAGTTTTCTCTGCTTTGTATTTCTTTGCACAAACGACCCACTCAGTTTCATATGTTCATGCATCACCTTTTAGTAGGTGTCAAGGCTTTTGAGTCTATCTTACATTTACAGCTGTTCCCATAGGCAGGTCTTTTGTATTGAAATCAAACTCAATGTTTTTGATCTTTTCACATTCCTTAAACCAGCTCAGTCCCCATTTTTATTTGTTTTAAAATTTACCACTATTTTCTTAACACTAAAGTTTGATTTTTTTTTCCTGCTTGACCTTTTCCTGAGAGAGGATGTTAGTTCTTGTTTTATTTAAATTCTTCCAGTGACCTTTTCACCTCTTTAGCACACCACATTCCTTTCAGGTCTATGTCCATTACATTTTGTCGGAGCTATTATAATTGTCTCCTCTTTTTTCTTCCTGCCTATAGTCTTTTCCTCCTCAAGTTCATGTTTTATGTCAATGGAAAACTAATCCTCATAGAACATTGCTGCAATTATTATCACTAAAGAATTTATTGTGCACAGCACTTGCCTGTTGCATCTGGGATTAAACAAAATCTTTTCATCAGAAATATTAAAGCCTTCTGTCAGGGGCTGCTTTATACTTTACTCTCATTGCAGCCTAGACACTGACTGTTCTTGTAACTACTATGACATCCTCTGCTGCTCTTAAATCTCCTTTCCTTCCATTAGATATGTAAATTACTGTCTCTATAGATATTTTAATGGTTTTCACAAAGGGTTTCATAGTCTACTAAATTGGTTAAACATTAAGTTTATGGAGACTTGCAAAACGTGGTAGCCTATTAAATAGTGTGAGATATCCTATATTGAAGAAACCTCTCTAGCTCATGCCCTTCCCTGACTCATTTGACCAAAGTATCTTTTGTTGTTTTCATTTTTATTTTTGAGACAGGGACTCAATTTGCAGCTCTGGCTAGCCTGAAACTCTGTGTGTAGTCCAGGTTGGCCCTGCACTCACAGAAAGCCATCTATATCTGTCTTCTGAGTGCTAGTATTAAAGGGAGGTATTATCTTGCTTGCCTGAGTACAGTACTTTCTATGGTTGTTTTGTGTCTGTTAGAAAAGCCACTGTATGCTAGCACTTATCTCAGCTTGATGAAGCTATTTTTGTTTTTTCCTCTTCATCCTCCTTTTCTTTTTCCCCCTCCTCTTCTTTTTCTTGAGACATCCTCTCACTCCTCATTGCAGGCTGGCGTGAAATTTTCTGTAGCCCAGATTGTGCTGTTATGCCCTAACAAGCTGTAGCAACTACTGGACTACATTAAACTCCAGTCTGATTGTTTGACTCCTAATTGTTATATGAAGAAAGAATTAACTTGATACTGAGAAGCTTCAAACTTGTAAAGCAAATATTAACTTGAGTTAAGACCCTATGCACTTGTACTTTTTTTTTTAGGTCCATTTACACGGGGAGCAGACTTCTAATCTTTACCTCCAGTCTTAACGACATTAAGGAATTTGTGGTAGTGACTGTACAAATGACTTACACCTAACAGAGGAAAAATATTAACTGTTGTTTAAAATGTTTGTTGAATATTTATATTTCCCTTCTGCATTATTCTTTCAGTGAAAAGAGGAAACAAAGATTCTACATCTCTAGTATTCAAAACAAATTTCATTTTCCAAAATACTTTTCGAATAAAGTACAAATTTTCTATGATTGAATTTTTCTAATAATTTTATTAATCTTACATAAGAGTAAAAACCAGGCTTTTACAGGTTGGTGAAATTCCTCTGGATTTCTGGAAAGGATTTCATTCCAGGAGTGGCAAGTTATTTTTGAGTATACATGTATTTATATATGTGAACATATAAGCATGAATTTTTATACATAGGAATAAAATTTGATAAATATTAACTAACGTATGCTACATAATTCTGAAATCATATCTAAGTATAAATGAATTTTTAAAAGCATTTTTATAAATAAAATTTTTATTTAAATTGTTTATCCAAATTTTACTTAATATATTTTATTTTTACTGTGAAAGATACTTCATAATTTAACTGGGACAGTAAATTGTTCAAGTAGAAAGTTTATATTGATAGTCAAAATAAAATGACTTCTTCCTGTGAAAAGTATTCACCATACCATGAAATTTCAATTAATGAAATGTAACATTTTGATTATAAAAATGTCTGCTAATTGGTACTAGTTTCTTTGAAATATTTTCATGTTCATTTTGTAAAGGAAGTCCTTGTGATCAGTGATGTTTTACAGTTTATTTAATCCTTAAAAAGTAATATGGGATGTAGTGTTATCTGCTTGTAATCAATTGCCATTAGAGAACAATCATGAAGTTAGTTTCTGACAGTTAAAGGAAGTTATTCTCCACTTATGAACCATGTGTATGAATTAATTCTCATGGTAAATGACACATTCATTAAGAGAGCAGAGCAGAAAGAGAACCACATTAAAATATAAATCCTTGCTTTTTGTTTTCTGTTTTTTTCTTTTTGAAACTTTCATTTTGTTTATTGATTAAATAAAAATAATAAAATCCAATCAGAATTTAGCAGTTAAGCCTCTAAAACATCTTCACTAGTATCTACTGTATTCATACTTCTATACAAGTCTACTTAACGTTGCAAACACACAGCTTCATGCAGTGTTCATATCTTTCCATCATGTCTTCTGTTGTTTTCTTTTCTTTTATTTATTTACATTTCAAATGTTGCCCCCTTCCCTTGTTTCCCATCTGCGAACCCTTCACCTGATTCCTCCTCCCCTTTGCCTCTATGAGGGTGCCCACCACCTAGAAGGACTGAAGGTGCTGATGGGGATTTGAACCCCATAGGCAGAACAACAAAATCAACTAATGGAGCCCCTAGAGTTCCCAGCGACTAACCCATGAACCAAAGAGCGTACATGAATAGGTCCTTGGCTCCAGCTACATGTGTAGCAGAGGATTGCCATATCTCAAATCCTCTTGTTTGACACTGTGGTATCTTTATTTGTCTGTTTGTCTCTCCATCTGTTTGTGCATGCATTCCTTTGTGTATTTATTTATTTATTTATTTATTTATTTATTTATTTATTTATTGGGCTGAGGATCAAACCTAAGGCTTCCCCATGTAATGCAAGAACTGTAGAAAATGAGCTATATACTTAGACTTCATTTAAGTTGTTTCCATTTATTTTCCTCATCATAAGCATTGAGGTAAAGATGCCATCAAATGCCCTATTTACATTATAAGGTTATAATAAGGACAAAAGGAGTGATAGATGTAATATCTTGATATGCTTATATTGGTATGCAAATGGATGGTACTTAGTATTAATCATTAGTATTTGAAGACAGCTACATTATTGGTACTGTGAAATACTTTCTATAAGACTAATTGACACCCAAGGGATTTGAATCCATGACCTTGTCATACTTCATTCAAACTTTAATCATTTAGGCTAACAGTTCCATGCCATATACTATACTTTTTAGGCTGTATTTATAGTGAAACGTATTGTTTCATTATGTTCTTATAAACTGGATAATCTGGAAAGCTTTAAAACAAAAAGGAAATACAATCTTAAACCCTGCACACCTAATGCATATGTACACTTTGTGTTATATTTTCTTATGAGCATTAAACTTGTTTCTCTTTCAGGGAGGTCCAATTGCAATTCCAGGCCCTCCTCCACCACCTCCACTGCCAGGTGCAGGACCATGCCCACCACCACCACCTCCTCCTCCTCCACCACCTCTACTTCCAGGAGTAGTTCCTCCTCCACCACCACCATTACCTGGGATGTCTGGTGTTCCACCAGCACTATTTGTGTTGGGAGTACCTCCACCACCACCACCCCCTGGAGGATTTCTTCCTCCCCTACCAGGACCAATTGAGCTTCCATATGGAATGAAGCAGAAAAAAGTATATAAGCCCGAGATACCTATGAAAAGAATCAACTGGTCCAAGGTAAGGCTATAACTCAGGGGCCTTTTTTGCTTTTTCCATGATTGACAATGTGAGAGAAATGGGTTGCTGTGAGTCAGCATCAGGTAGTGTACAGATGGTGATTACTGGCATTATTGCTTTCCCCTGTGGGTGTACCGTCTTATGTTCATCCTTAAATGTGTGACCTAGATAACTTATCAAATACTTTGAAATTATACTGGAGACAATGAACAATCATATTCAAAAGTATTTTAAATATATGATGAAATGAAAATTATATCATAGGTTTATCATTGTAAATATTAAGTACTGTCAATTTTGCAATAAGATTGTTTGTTAATATCATGTTGTCTTTAGTATTTTTATTCTTACAGAATGTTAAGGTTTTTTCTTTTGATTTTATACTTTAATATTGTGGGGAGGAAGGGACCCAAATAAATGGGTGGATAAGATGGTTTGGAAAGAGTAAATGGAAGCAATGAATTTATTATACACATATTAAAATTACACAATAAAATTTAATACTTGATATATAAAATATTTTTAAGAACTAGATATAAGAATAATATATACAAGTTGAAGAGGAATATACTATACTACGTTGAGGGTCTTTTCAGTAGACTTTTTCATATGTAATTTACTCATTACTGTTGGGTAGCTTTACTGTATAGCAGCAGAATTGTAAGTGTTCCTCTGAACATTTGTGATTGTAATTTTAAATATTTGAAATTGATTTCATGGGGAGATGAACAAAGGCAAGTAAGTGGTTGTAAAATTAAATAGGAAATCACAACACAAAACCTTATCAGGGTTATTCTCTGTGTTAGATTGAGCCTAAAGAATTATCTGAGACCTGCGTTTGGCTAAAACTTAACGAAGAGAAGTTTGAGAACCCAGCTTTGTTTGCGAAACTGGCCTTGACCTTTCCTTCCCAGATCAAAGGTACCTTTTATCTTTACACATTGTTAATTCTTGTGCCTGGTGTATTGGAATTCATTTCTCTGGTAAAATGTACTGAGGAAGGATGAATGCATTGTTTTCTCACAGTAAACAGGGTCAAACATAAATATATTCATGTTTGATCTACAGTTTACTGTGTAAAAATTCTCATTTGCATCTTATTTTGCATAAATATTATCATTTAACTTTAATAAATTTTTCCATTTTTTATTTAATATTTATGGTATACCTAATAAAATTGCCATTTTGCTGAGAAACAGGAGATTACTTTGGAGATTTCACAAGTAACACAAAATTGCATCATGGAACACTAATACTTCTGAACTATATGGATGATGTTGGAGTAAGACTGGTGTGGTAATGTTTACAGTTTATATATTTTTAATTGTGTATTATATGTCAACTTTATTTCCCTGTACATCTCCTAGTTTTTGTCATATGCATATGTTCTGAATTAGTTGTGGACTTGACAATAGCATTTCTTCTTTAAGATCATACCTTTAACATCTTAAGAATGTCACACATGCCATTCAGTTAATATGTAAGGCTTACAATGAGTCATTGTGGTCTTTTGTATTTTATTTGACCATACTGATTTTGGTAGTTATTGCAGAAGTGATAGTTTAGTCAAATGTAGATATTACATTGTGTAAATCAATCTTTGCAGCAAATAATGGGGAATATTCTGTAGCTATCCACATAGTTGTTTTAAGAAACAACTATATGTGTATAGGAATCATAAACAAATTTCTTTTTTAAACTTGCATCTTATCCTCAAGATATCATATTTTTTATATGTAAATAATATACAATTTAATAACAAAGTTCAAAAACCGAGAGTCTTCTGATATTATATATTTTGGATAATTAGATACTCAGTCTGTTTTTTCTCTAAAACATTTGGCCATGTTATACATGAAAATGTTTAAGTATATAGTTTATGCCTTTGATAAGATATTGAGAAAGAAATTACTCTGTATCCTAGGCTATTATTCAGACCAAGATGGCCGAAGATTCATGGAAACCTTTTAACTTCCAGATTTCAAGCATGGGACACTGTACTTTTTCTATTTAAGATGATGTTGAACATTTTTCTTCTGTTTACAGTCCCTTCTAAACTATTATTTCTCGCTTTGCATCTTTGAATATTTTTCTGTGGAACACTTGCTGTTTGGCTTTTGTGTTGAATCCTACATGAAACCTATTTTACACAATTACACTTAGCATGGTTTATACAAATAACTAAGTAAGCCTAGATTCTGTACTTTACAAATGAAGATAGTAAGATTAGAAACAGAAGGACAAACCATAAGGTAGACTGGGGTGTATGTTCAGTAGTGTGTGTGTGGGGGGCGGGGGGGGGTGTTGTGATTTCTTTTAAAATCAACCCATTACAATGTAAGTTAGTAATGGTAGTGCAAAGTGCAGCCTACTTGAAAAAGGCTGTTGAACAGAGTTGCATCTACTTTCCTCAATTGTAATAATAACAACTTCTACTGACTAAATTACCTCATCTGTAATGTGAATAGACTAATATTTAACTAGGTAGCAAAATGAAATCAGCGTATATAAATTTCAGTACCTGGCTTACTCACTGTTTGGTATCTAACAGATACTTAATAAATGTTCATTAGGTTTCCTCATTTACTTATCTTATGGTGAGTACGTGTGTTTTGTTTTTGTTACTGACAATTACTACAAATGTCTGTTTGGAGAGAGAATTTCCTGTTCTTCCTTGTGGTACTCACTAGAGTTACAAAAGAAGTAATTAGTTACAAAAGAAGTAATTCTTAATGCTCCTGCCATAACCTAATCAAACCAGAATGAAACCAAACAAAATTATTCAAATTATGCACTCACTGCTGTGAATGTGGCCTCTCTCATTCACCTTTAGTTTAATGCTTCAAATTTCTCTGTGGCATTACTCCTGTTTTGCTAATTTTGAGTATTTAAGGATGTATAAGGACAGTGGAACCCTTTGGGGTCATTGATTTATTTCTGAAGGGACATTTCAGGATCAGTTAAATATCATAGAACATCCTGTACATGAATGCAATGGACCAAACAAAATTTGGTGACCCAACACTGATGTTTTAATTAACCCTCTTTAGTATTGATTGTCTTCCTATTGAAGCTCCGAGTTGAAATTCTTTGACATTCACTGGGCCTAGATTCATAATTTGGTCAATAGATGGCAGGCTTAGTAAGAAATCAGCAGGAGGTTCTGGCTCCAGCAAACTTAAGCTGTCCTGCCCTGACTCTCATAGCTTTAGGGCATCACTTTCTTCTCCATTCTACTGCTCATTGCAGCTCAATCAGCACCATTCTAGAAGGAGCCACCAACCCGTTGTTTCTAAGACCTATTTCCAAGGCTGTTAGATTTACTGTTCCAAAACCTTTTGAGAACTACCCCCTACTTCAAGGCCTTTGGAGAGTGCATATCTCCATTCTCACTAAATGCACTATAAAGCATCACTAGTCTATATTGTCAAGTGAATGTTTAAAAATTCAAAGTAGCTGAGAGTTGCTAAATAGAACAAAGCATTTTTTTCCCTTGTGTCTTGCACAGCCCCTGGCTGGGCACAGCCGCCTGCCCCCTGGGCCGCTGAGAACTGCTCTACCCCTCCATTCTGTCCACCCAGAGCAGCTGAGCTCCAGTGGTAGAATGAAGCTTTAATGTACCAGTTTTTAATACCTATAATATTTAGATTTGTAAGTATTTAATATGTGACAAATTCCACGAAATTATGCTTTCTGTGTGAATCACTTGTTCTTAGAGTTTTAGGGAAAATTATTTTTAGTCTTCCACTAAAAAGCAGTTTATTTTGGGAGAGGATTATCTCATTTTATGTAACTAGTTTGTAAAATACCTAGTATGTGCACGGGAAAGAACTGATTATTTTCTTCTCCTTACAGCAGAAAACTAACTCATAGTCTATTGAGTGAGGTAAGGAGATTACCATATTTTGTCAGGTTGGAGTAAATGTTAGAATATTGAAAATTTATTCAAAAGCTGTGGGAGCATAGAATACAGCTAATGTAGAATTGGAATAAAATGAATAATACAGGACTAGTGCTATCAACATTTCAGTACAGTTTCAATAGGGAAAGATGGAAAGAAGTCTTTCTGGATAGGGAATAGCATTAGCAAAGTATTAAAAATTTAGATTACGGAAACTTAACTGAATTTATTTGAACAAAGAACTACTCGTGAATTTTGTAACACCAGGGTCAGGAGAGATTTCATATGAACAACAATCTTTTGTATGCTTAGCATAGACACAAAAACAGAAATCAGGTAGCTTATCACATGTAGACGCTTGCCTTGTTTGGGCATTCTGTGATCAAAGCTTGAGTCTGTTATTGGTGCAAATTCAGCTGGTTATTTCACAACTATATACATTAATTAGGTTGAACTGGGATTTTAAAGCCAGCGTCAAGCCTCTTTTCTCCTATTAACTTAACAGTGGGGAGAAGAGAAGCACATACTGTGCTGAAAGCACATGCAGCAGCTGTTGGCTTTGGAGTGAGGAAACTTGGTGTGAACTTCATAGTGAAGAATGTTGGTTTGCTCTTTTTGCATTGATGTGAGCAGCACCACTTGCTATAAAGCTTGTTTTAAGGTCTGAACATTTGCTTAAAATAAGAGAATCTGATGAAATATAGAGATGAAGATGTGAGTTTATAAACAGTTTTGCCAGAGTTGGAGAGAAATTCTTTTTTCTATTCCCAATTTGCTTTTATAGCATTGTTAATAACTAAGAGAAAAGTTCTTACAAAAATTATGGAATGTGTATTTCACTCCTCTTCTTAGAGGATGAGTCTTCTGGGTCAGATTTCTTTTTATTTCTGGCATGATATTTTCAGTGAGAATCTTAATTCATGATTCCCATTTGTTTGAATGATGGATCTTGCAAATTGTGAATAAATATCACTACCCTGAGCAAGATACAGTATTAATTCTTTTATCATCCGTAAGCACTTTCTTATTTTTCAAATACTCTATTTTCTTGATTATGCCATTTATGTTCTTATAAGCCATCATATTGCTGTGACACAAAATGTAATTCAACATGTTATCTGTATTAAGGAAATATAAACATTACATGTATGTAAGTATTATATGAACAAGAGAGTAGCTGCAGAAGTCTTTCGGACTGCTGGAGTCTTTCAAAATATACATATCTGTAACAATTGCATTTTATATGTTTTCTAGTTATATTTTACCCAGTTAGATGATATTTGGAGATATATAACCATGTAGACTTTAATGATAGTGTTATTTTGCCTTTACAAAACTGCAGCAATTATAGATAATAATAGTATTATATAAGAGGTAAAGTAATGATTGTTAATATTAACTAAAATAGAAATAATAATGAAATGTGTAGCTTATAACTGCTAATTCTAATTAGAATTTCTAGGGTTCTCTAGAGGCTTTAAGAAGAACAAAGATAGTGCGTGTTTAGAAGTTGTAAGCAATTTCTTTGCTTTTAATGCTGCTTAGAGGTAATATAAGAAATAAACATAAGAGGTTAATAAAACAGCTTTGTCAATAATGTATTTTACAATGCTGCTTAGGTTTAATAATAACCGAAAAGTGAGGTTTTATAAATATTTTAAGTACAGAAAAATTTCACTTTTAATACTTAAAATATCAGATTTTGATAGAACATAGTTTGAGGATGTATTATGTACAATTATTTAGTTTCCTTGTAAAAGACATTTTAAATTGAATTTTTTAACTTTGAATATGGCTGGCTAGCCTTGAAAATATCTAATGTGGTTTTATTTCTTAACGTTTTTATCTATATTTACTGAAGAAATAAAAAGTCAAAAGAGTGGTAAAATCTAATTTATGTCCATTTTCATAATACAGAAAATTGTCCAATTGGCTTTGCAATAATGAGCTGTCAGTCTTACCATGTACACATTTATACAATGGTGTTAATGTGTCTACAGAATAATGGTGTTCCAACAAACAAATGACACACATATCTTCCAGTTTTGGAGATGAGAAATTCACTGCAAGTTATAGACGATGCCATCACATGTTTCCTTACGTGGTGGAAGGATTAAAGTTGCTTTCTGGGGTCTTTGTAACAGAAGCTTCTACCAGATGCTGCATCTCTAGTACCATTTGATTGAGTCTTGGATTTTAACATGTAGATTTTAGGGGAACATTATCAACATTACCATTCAGTCCCTTTTAAATACTATCTGTAAACAATTACTTTATTATATACTCATTCTTTAGGTTTCTGTAATTTGATTATCATTGTTATCTTAGCACTGCGCCCCCCCCCCCCCGTTATTAACACACTAGGAGTTTCCATTTAGGATGGCATGTATACTGTTTTTAAAAAATACTGGCATTTTTTAGCATAAGATTATGGATTTTAAAGACAGAGAAATCTGTCATTCTTTAGAGAGATGTTGAGATAGATTACCTTCTGCATTCTCAGCAAGGGATTTTAAAATAACTGACCTTATGGATTGAAATATAGATTTTAATACTTCTAGTATTAACACCATCACTACAATGACTACCAATAATAACAGCAATCATTATAATAATAGCACAATAATGTAACATTTCATATATCTCAATAGCTGTGGTTTTGTGAATCCATATTTGATTTAGTCATCATTTCAACTCTATATTGTTTTTTTAGGACTATGTCTTGATTTTGTGGGTAGTAAGTGAGAAGAATGTGATTTTGATCCAAAGTTTGTTGTTAATGACTTCCCTGTGTTAGAGCAAGGAGTTTTAATGACTTTTCTGCCCTAAGTAATTTGTTCATTTTGTTGAATAGTTTAACAGAGCTCTTTTTCACACAGTTAATGATGTCGTACCTTTATATTGTATTATCTTGTGAAATGTGTCATCCTGTTACCCTAGCACTAAAGGCATTTTCTCAGAGCAGGAACCAGAGGTAGCAAGTAGTAAATTATTCTCTGAAGAAAATAAATTTATTTTTCCTATGACCAAGGGTTATTTTTTCTTTTGTTATTATTTCCATGGAATAGTTCACTGATAAAATGGTGTGATGATTTTGGTTCTATTACTGTTTTTCTTTTTTTTTTTTGGTCATTAATGAAAGAAGTTTTGTGGCATGGTTTACCCAATGATGGTTTATTAATACACAGTGGATACATACATAAAGTAATGAAATTAATTTTTATTAGAAACTTTTAGAGTTAAACTTATTACATTATCGATGTTTTGCATTGCTTTATTTGCTTTTTGAGATATGAGCTCGAGAGGCTCTCTCTCCCTTGTGTTTGAATTCTAAACAGTGCATGAACTAAGCACAATAATAGGTGTTCTTTTGATAAGGCTTGCAAATTAAAAATTGTCACTCACTTTGGATCATTATTCTACCTATATTTCTATTATTTAACCAAATATAAATTACATTGAATCACATATAAATTTTAACTGCTCTTTGCAAAGCTCCACAATATTATGGAACCATATATATATTAAATGTATCGTAGAATGTATCTTGTATTAGAAGTGCGAGCAAGCATTTCTGGGTTTGGCAAAGTATGTATGTTGGAGTAGAGAAATTCAACCTGGCTGATGCATTGAATATGCATATTCCCTAATACACATAATACATAATCAGTCCATTTTAATCAGTTTAAACATTTTTCTTCCTTTTAAATACACTAATCATAAATATGTGAGCATAACAGTTTTCTAATAACCTTAAATTGTGTTCAATAGATTTTAATATTAATATCATTATGTTAAAATACTTTCCAATGTCTTAGAAGGTAAATGTACCATTATATGTTTATTATAAGCCACTTCAGATATTGTATGGGAAATAATATATCCAACCCAAAATTGTAACTTTAAAATACTGTTTTATAGATATAACATGTTAATGGTTTCAAAGCCTCATCATGTTGAAGTCATAGTAATCTCACCAATTATTATTATTATAGTAATTTGATTTGCTTATCACATATTACCCCTCCAATTAACAGATGAGTAGAACCCACATTTAGTGGTTGGGGTATAGTTCTGTCTAGTATGCATGAGATCCTGGCTATCTACAAGACTGAAAAATAAGAGACTACAAACTCAAAGCACGCACACACACACACACACACACACACACACACCTCAATTTCTTTTTCAAAATATCAGGAATCCTGGAAGTTCTTAACCAAGTTTTGAGGTTCAGGATACCATACAGTATCATGATATTTTTTTTCCTTGCTAAAACTCAATTCATTTCACTGCCTCTACTGTTGGTTTAATGACATTCATATGTGAAGAACATTTCACTAATTATTCATTTTCTTCCTATGGGTCTTAAAAACATCTCATTAACTTTTAGGCAGTTTTTATTTTAACACTTCCTAGTTCCTGGATTGGAAGCTGTTATAAAAATCTCTATCTTTCTGGGAACTTATTCTACCACTTTTTCATTTTGCCTATACCTTATGTGGCACTTCTACTAGAATACAATCTTCACAGTATCAGTGCTATTCTCTTGTGTCCTGCATTACTCAACTAATTCCTTCAGAAAGGCAGTTAGATAGCTCTGTTGCTTGTTTGTGTTAGTTTTCTTAGACTATACTAGATCCTCTGGCAAGTCTGTTGAGTGAATATACAAAAGAATTACATATATATAATATATATATATATATATATATATATATATATATATATATAAAACCAAATGTGTCTCTTAAAAATCTTTCTTATCATTGATTAAACACTAGAAAACTACTTAAGCCTTACTGCTTCCATTTTTTTTTTAATGTTAACTTGCACATTTATATTTTCAAGAGTTAATGTTTTACCCCATTTGGAGGCTTTTAATTATACATTTTTACAATTGTATTTTAAAAATCTCTATATATTGCTTTGCAGTATTATAATTTCCTTTTATGTTTTTATTTTTAAAACTTGCTGAGGGACTGAGGAAAAGCCAGGAGGTAAGAGCCTGCCTGCATCCCCCTGTGGCCAGAAACCCCACCTGGGCAAACAGGCCTCTCCATATACAAATAGCTCAGAGAGAAAGCTACCTGCCCACTCGGGCTCCAGAGGTAGGGACTGAGGAAAAGCCGGGAGGTAAGAGCCTGCCTGCATCCACCTGTGACCAGAAACCCCGCCTGGGCCAAGAGGCCTCTCCATATACAAGTAGCTCAGAGAGAAAGCTACCCGCCAACTTGTGCTGAGGAGGCAGCAACAGGAGGATTCCAGATGCAGGGTCTGAAGAACAGCTGGAAGAGAGAACTGGTCTCCCAGGAATATTGACATCTGAGCTTGAAGGAAAGACAAGCCACAGTCAGAGAGAGAAAGACCAGCTAACTCCAGAGATAACCAGATGGCGAAAGGCAAGGGCAAGAACACAAGGAACAGAAACCAAGACTACTTGGCTTCAGCTGAACCTAGCTCTCTCCCACCACAGCCAGCCATGGATACCCCAACACACCAGAAAAGGAAGACTCAGACTTAAAATCACTTATCAAGAGGATGATAGAAGATTTTAAGAAGGAAATAAATAACTCCCTTAAAGAAATACAAGAGAACACAGGTAAACAACTGGAAACCCTTATAGAGGACACACAAAAATCCCTTGAAGAATTACAGGAAAACACAATCAAACGGGCAGAAATACAGGAAAACACAATCAATCAAATGAACAAAACCATTCAGGAATTAAAAGCAGAAATAGAAAGAATAAAGAAATCACAAAGGGAGACAACCCTGGAATTAGAGATCATAGGAAAGAAATCAGGAGTCATAGATGCAAGCATCACCAACAGAATACAAAAGATGGAAGAGAGAATCTCAGGTGCGGAAGATACCATAGAAAACAAGGACACAACAGTCAAAGAAAACACAAAAAGCAAAAAGCTCCTAAACCAAAACATCCAAGATATCCAGGATGCAATGAGAAGACAGAACCTGAGGATAATAGGTATAGAAGAGAGTGAAGACTCCCAACTTAAAGGACCAGTAAATATATTCAACTAAATTATCGAAGAAAACTTCCCTAACCTAAAGAAAGAGATGAACATAAATATACAAGAAGCCTACAGAACTCCAAATAGACTAGACAAGAAAAGAAATTCCTCCCGTCACATTATAGTCAAAACACCAAATACACAAAACAACGAAAGAATATTAAAAGCAGTAAGGGAAAAGGGGCAAGTAACATATAAACTCCAGAGATACAAATAACCCTATCAAAAAATGGGGAAGTGAGCTAAACAGAGAATTCTCAACTGAGGAAACTTGAATGGCAGAGAAGCACCTAATGAAATGTTCAACATCCTTAGTCATCAGGGAAATGCAAATCAAAACAACCCTGAGATTCCACCTCACACCAGTCAGAATGGCTAAGATCAAAAACTCAGGTGACAGCAGATTTTGGCGAGGATGTGGAGTAAGAGGAACACTCCTCCATTGCTGGTGGGAATGCAAGATGATACAACCTTTCTTGAAATCAGTTTGGCGGACCCTCAGAAAATTGGACATAATACTACCTGAGGACCCAGCTATTCCACTCCTGGGCATATACCCAGAAGATGCTCCAACATGTAATAAAAACACATGTTCCACTATGTTCATAGCAGCCATATTTATAATAGCCAGAAGCTGGAAACAACCCAGATGTCCCTCCACAGAGGAATGGATACAGAAAATGTGGTACATTTACACAATGGAATACTACTCAGCACTTAAAAACAATGACTTCATGAAATTCATAGACAAATGGATGGATCTTGTAAACATCATTCTGAGCCGGGTAACGCAGTCAGAAAAGAATGATCATGGTATGTACTCACTGTTAAGTGGTTATTAGCCTAAAAGTTTGAAATACCCAAGAGTCACTTAGCAGGAACATTAGTACTGAGTACAAGGTCCCAGATGGAGGGCTTGTGGAAAGGACTGAAGGAGCTGAGGGAGTGTGCAGCCCCAGGGAGGTAGCAACACTGGCAACTGGCCTGACCCCCCATATTTCTGGAGACTGATCCACCAAGTAAATAATACACATGGAGGGACCCATAGTGCTGGCCCCAAAGACTGCAGAGGAGGGTCTTGTTACCCGTCATGGGGAGGAGAGGCCCTTGGGCCTGAGGGTGTTATATCCCCCAGTATAGGAGAATGCCAAGGAGGGAAGATGAGAGTGATTGGGTGCGTTGGAGAATATCCCCTTAGAGGCAGGGGGAGGTCGGAGGGAATGGGTAGGTTCCAAAGGGGAGATCTGGAAAGGGGGAAACATTTGAAATGTAAATAAAGTATGAAAATAAAAAACAATAAATAAAACTTGATTTTATTTTAATTGTTTTAGCCTATACTAATTTGTTTTGGCTTTTGAGTTTCTTTCTTTTTTTTTTTTTTCAAGATTTATTTTAATTTTGTGTGAAATTTCTGTGAGTATTTTACTTTAATATATGTCTGTTCACCACATGTATGCAGAGGCCAGGAGATGGTCTCATTCTCTGGACCTTCCAGACTGTTGTGTTCTGACACGTGGATTCTTGCTATAGTATCCGAGTCCTCTGGAACAGCAGCTTGTATTTTTATTAATGGAGTCATTTTATTAGTTCTAATTTAGGTATCATCTTGTAGCTCAGGCTACCATGAAATTCATGATCTGACTTTATTAACCATTGGTGATGTTACAGGAATTTACTAACACATTGGAGCTAAATAACAGTTTAAAATAGTATGGTTGATGCTGTATTAAATCTAGAAAATTTTGCTGAAGCAAATGTTTCCTTGGTAGTTTGGTGTTCAGATTCAAAGAAATTTTCATTTCTTGTTGCTCTTTGAAGAAATATAAAATATAATGACTAATAAAATATCAAAACAGTTTTTTGGCAGTGAAGATAATTTTCGTAGACTCTTAATAAGATTAATTGTTACACAGGGGTGGTGGCACATGCTTCTAATCGAATGATTTTACTTAACCTCTGTCAATCCCACTGGTCAAAAACTACCACAATTTTTGAAAAATTTGAAGAAAGCGTTAATTAAATATTAGCCAGTATCGTGTGCTCTTTCCAGGTCATACCAGGGTTCCCAGAAACTGGCCACACACGACATTGGCCATGTACTTATAAAAGCAAACCTAAAATGCTATATATTTCCTTCCTTTATTCAATTTAATGCTGACATCCATTCTAATGTCTTTCTTTTCTACATACCTCCTGACTATATGTGATCAAGCACATCTATTGCATTTGATTCAAACAGACTTTTGTAGGGAAGTTAAAGCATGTTATCGTATAAGAAAACAGCCAGCAGCATCTCACTGAGTCTATGTCCTGGGACAAGGGACTTTCAGTTTAGCGGTATTTTAGTTTTATGGATCTCTTAGGCACTGTAATCAAACCTTAAAATGTAACTTGGGCTTTCATACCTCTTTGCCTATTCTAGGCTATGGACATTATTAATGAAGACCTTCTATTTTCTACTGAGCACAGAACGAAAGCTCAGGTCGCCTTCATGCTACATGACTTTGTTGTGCTAAAAATGAAAAGATATGAGAATCAGCTATGTAGCCTTATTTCACAAAGTCGTACTTTTAAACACTTGGCTTTCTCTGTGATATAGCTGTGTATGGTAAAGCTTTGTTGTTAGAAATCGCAATTGGAGAACCATAATTTCCTTATCTGACTTACATGGCAAAAACTGGATGTTTTGAATTCTTTTCTATTGATGTGTCTTCTTGCATACCCTATATAGCTAATGTAAGAATTTAGTGTATATATCTTTCCTAAAAATTTTACAGTTATTTTAGAACTTATAATTACAGTATTTTCCCCCCAATCCCTTCCATATACCTCTTCTATTATCTTTGAAATTCATGCCCCCTTTTCTTTAATTGAAGGTGTTGATGTGTGTGTGTGTTTGTATTTGCATGCATTCTAAATGTAAAAATGCAATCCTCTCAGTCTGTATATGTTACATGAATGCATATTTTTTCTGAGCTGACCATTTGCTAATGGATAGCAACTGTGTGGATCTTTGGGGGAGATCATAATTTTTCCCTCGTTGTCTGTAGTTCTTTGTCTATTGTTGAAGGCCGATGAGCTTAAACCTAGGAAGAATATAGTCATAATGGGATGTAGCTGACTGAACCAATCCATCCACTAAATTCTTTACAGTGCGTTGAAACATGTCTCTCAATATAAAACTACTCCAAAAAGAAAAGAAAATATTTGTTACTATCTACCCTTGGATAAATTTTCCATACAAATGTTATCTGTGTTTTTGTTATCATAGCAAAGTTTAATACTATTATGATTTCTCGCTGCATACCAACATTATTTTCCAATACTCTTTCCCATCCATTGGCATGAGTTTAACTTTGATAATTTCTAATTTAAATTACTCTTACAGGAGCCTCTGCAAAATATGTGATGCATTCAAATGGCAAACTTAACTATTGTGAATTACCAATATCTCCTCTATTAGAAGCTTATTGAGAGTTTTCTGTGTCTGGTTTCATGTGATAAGAATAGACTGGTAAAACACGTGTTGTTTCCTAGCATGTAATAGCTTATAATAGATGGCAACTCTGTAACATGTGATGCCATTAGGATATTCATAATTTTCCTAGAAAAGAAAAGCTGCTACGATTAGGCAGCTTTTGTTGCATTAACAGCAATAATAAAGATTCTATCACTGTTCTCCTAAGTCTTGCTTAGTCTTTGCTCCCTCAGTGTCAGCTGACAAGCCTGCTAATTATTGACATTTTCATTCTGTTGCGCATGCTCGTTTTTCTTAACTGCTGACAATTTAAGTGTTTTAATGATTGATTGCATTATCAAATGTTAATATATCTACATGATAAATGAGAATATGGTTCTAAAACCTTTGTGTTATAGCTTTTAGACATTCATTTTACTAATAATACAACGTGACAGTTATTCATCCATTATAGGACATTACTGAAAACATACAAATGTAGAATTACGACAATTTCGTAGATACAGGGTTTTCAGGTACATGGAAGCTATGTTGTAGTATCTCAGAGTAGGGCAAAGTTTAACTCTGAGTTTCCTCAGGATGTTTTTTACTTTCTATTTAAAAGAATTCTAGCCATATTATTGTTCATGTTGACTTGACAAATTTAACCCATGAAACTGTGGGGATGTAGTAGTGTTTTCAGCTAGAAAGTCATACTGACTCTCACCAAATAACAAAGCTACTCCTGTAATAAAGAAAAGGGCATGATGCTTTTTTGATTCTATTAATAATAATTTTCAAAGTTGATCATTTCATCTGTTTATGGTTAATCCTTTTTAGGACCAGAGAAATTGATGAGAACTTACTGGAACAGTTTTTCTGTCTATACTTCAGAACAAAGCTGCCTGACCCATTAAACATTGACTGTATGATCTTGTTGATATTAGTGTGGTATTGAAACCAATTTGAACAGTAGGGCACATATACATGGAAAAGATAACTTTAGCTAAGTTATTTGAAGCAGCCATTTCTATGGTGGATATCAATTGTGCATTCCTATTAATAGCACGGTCTAAGAAGAGTTTATTGCTATAGGGCTCTTATGTCCTGTGTTTTCATGTTTGTTTGTTTTTTTTTAAACAGTCACATGAATTCCAGGCTGGTCTTGAACTTCATGTTTAGTTAAGGTTGACTTTGACTTTTTGATTCTCCTTTTTCTAGGTTATTGTAATTGGTCTGAGTACAAAGATAATAAGCCTGCTGTACCATAGGTAGTTTTTGAGAAGCTAGAGGTCAATGTTGAGACCAGGGCTTCCTATTCCCTAAGCAGACAGTCTACCACTTCAGTTAGTTCCCCAACACTGTGCATGTATTTTGAACTGATTTTTAAATTTAAATGTTTATAAAATGTAACTATATTTATGTATTATATATGATATAATTATATTTGTTATCAGCTCTTTCAGATTCAATAATCTGTTAAACTAAAATTAACTGTTTCCTTGGTGAGTAGATTATAATTATATGCTAGTGTTTATATACTACATGCTATTTACTTGGGAATATGTATGAGTAAATTAGTATAATTAATTAGACTGAACCCTTGTTAATAAACAGTAATATAAAGGTTTTTCTGATCAATATCAATTTTTTAAGTAGCTATAGATGATTTCTCATTTTTATAATTTAGTATTTCTATGAAGTAAGTAGTTGTTCTCTCTTAATAAGGTGGACTGGATTTACATGACTTGGGATTTGGAGGGAAAGGCAACTGTTTACTTCTAGTTTGATATATTTAGCCTACAACTATTTACAGTCTCCTAGACTAGGCCAAAGACCTTTTTTCCCCAAAATAATTCAAAATTTGCCAGCAGGAGGAGAAAAGAGAAAATTGCTAATAGGTTCATTTTCAAACAACAATTTTCTTTTATATCACATATTATATGAAATCTGATATTTGTCACTGAATCCATTCATGGAAATAGAAATTACTATGGATTTATTCGATTTTGGTTGTCATTTTAAATTTCATTCCTCCCTTTTGGAGATTGTCTTAATTCTACCTCACTGTTATTTGTAATTTGATTCAATACTAATATTGTTCATTCAATTACAGCACCTCCATATTAGCATCATTAAAATTGTAATAAATATATATAAATTATGTCATGCAACTCTATTACGTTTACTTTATTCTCTAAGCAGTATGTCATCTGTCAGTAGATTAGTGTAGATACCACACAATTGTCATCATGAAGTACACATATGGAATAAAAACACATCTTTTTGCCTAAAGATTGAATGTCTTGGACAGTCAGGCCTAAATTGATTCATAAGGTACTTGTTATCTCATTTTGTTCTGAATACATTGCATGTATTCACTCAATTATACCTCAAAAAATGATATCTTTAAAATATATTTTATTATCCCCATAATGTCAAAGGAAAATTAATTCACTCAATAGAAAACAACACTGCTGAATTTGAACTTGGTGGTTTTCATTGCCAGACTGCCAGTTTCTTCTGCATTCACATGATGTCAGAAATTTGTAATTGTTAAGATAGCTCCTATTTCTATGGACACAAAGCATACTTTGTAGAAGCCATAGCTCTACATTATTCATCTGAGAAAAGTCTTGTTAACTTCACAGTTTGTTTTTTAGCCAGGATTGGCATGAGGAAATGGAAAGGAAATGCTGTGGAGTTTGTTGTGAACTCTAAGAAGGCATTTCCAGATGATCCACATTTCTAGATCTGTGAGTTACTTTTGAGTCTGAACGATATCATTCACTCTTAGGATTTTAGGTTACCTCTTCTCAAATGAGGTATTGAAGGTGACATTTGCAATTTTTGAGGAAGATAAACTTAAACATAGGTTGTTGATGTCCTATCCCCTCCAATAATACACTTTACAAAAGACCTTTTTAGCAATTACTCCAAGACTCCTTTATATAAAAAGTAAAGGTGTCTTCCAAGTTTATTTCACAGTTATGTCAGAGGTTAAACATTCTAAACCAACATTAATCTTTCTTTTGATGTGAATAGAGATAATTACTCTCTACCATTCATCTTTACTAAAAGGAGGAGCTATTTGAGATTATTTTGTCACTAATGTTTTTAAACTTTACTTCAAGCCTACAACTCACATGACTGCTAGAAATACTTTAATCATACCACCGAAATTATATTATCATGCTTAATGTAAACACTACTGCATTCCTCACAGTCTTTTGAAGTGTGGGAATTTGAGTCCCAAGGTCATTCAAAACATTTGGCAAAAGGTGACTGTTGACAATTGCAAGTATGCTAGCATGCAATATTGAATGTAAGAAAGCAATATGTCACCTTGTCCAAATCCGTTCTTATACTATGTCAAACCGCTTACATGTTATAGAAAGTTACAAACCATTTAAATGTTTCAGAAAGCTGAAATTTATAATACATTGCCGAATCAGTTATTAACCCAAAGTTTTATTATCTTTGTTTTCATTTCATATATTTAGACCATGATATGCAATTTCTTTATTTAAGATAGTCGTCCTTTTCACTGAACTGACCCTCTAATTTGTTGTACTTTCACGTGTTGTGTTAGGGTCCAATTACAGGATTGACCTGAATTTTTTTTATTGTTGGCTTATTTATTTATGTTTTCCATTTAATTATTTATTCATTTCGTATCGTGATCACTGCCCCACCTCCTGGTCTTCCCTCACACAGTCCCTCCTTCCATTCCATCCTCCCCATGGCCCTCTGAAAGAGTAGGCCCCCCTCGGTTTCCCCCCCAATCCTGACACATAGTTGAATCATTTTATATTTGAATCATTGTTAACAGAATAAAAAAATGAAAACAAGTGCTATCAATAATGTACATTTGCTTATGTTTATAGATTTAATTTATGATAACTTAACATTTTATTAGTTAGCTATCAGAATTCAGGGTACTTTGGTATGAGTTGAATACACTTCATCCTGGCTATTGCCAGCAAGGAAATACATATTAGAATAGTTTGCCATATAGAGTTATTAGGGCATTTGAGTTTGTAAAATGCCTGTTTGTAGAATAACTGACATTTCTGTATTATTGATGTCATCATTTGGATCTTTGGAACATAAATAAAAATTTCCCTGTTTCATTATATTTTTTATATAACAGAAAAACAAATATTATAGAACACATGTGATAAAAAAACGCTTCACTCCTAAGTTCATCTCTGAAATATGTGCTGTTAACCCATTTATTTAAGTACTGACATTGGTGACTGGAGTGTCTATACTATTTATTCTTGTCTGGAAATATAAATATTGTGACAAAATAAAAAAAAATTAAATATTACTTTATTTACCATTTGTAACAAATAATTGAAGACTTTTAGAAACTAAGTTTATTTGATGTTCAATTGATTGTATAAGGCTTACAGATAATATCATATGTCTAAATTCCAAGTACCCTTTCAGGCAATATTTGTGAGATATGAACATCTTCATCATATACCTGCATAGTTACAGTGCTTTAAATTTTATTTCACAAATTTTGGATTAGTAGAGAGAACGATTTGCAGAGGTTTATTTCTTTATATAGTTTCCAATACACAATGATAGCCTGCATAGATGCTAACTTGTAATAGAAATGAGATAACAGCATCATTCCAATACTTCTTCCAAGCATCCGCTGAGGCTATTCTCTTGTCTTCTCTGCTATTCAACCAAAAAATATGTCAAATTTTCATCATACTACTATTTTTCCTAGTATACTTAGTACTCCTCTAAGTCTGTAACACCCAGAATAAATAGCTATATCCTTAATTATGGAGATATAATTTGTTTAACTTGTGGTGTCCTGCTAGGATCCTTGTTTGTCTTTTAGGCCCTGCTTACTAACTTTGATTGAAGACAAACATTTTCAACTTTCTAGAGACCAATTCATTAGTTTTTGTTCATGTTGTATATACATGCTTAAATTGTTATCTGATAAATCAGCCACTCTACTGGTCATTAATTACTATGGGGAATATTTTCCAAAGACTTGCTTAGGTATATCATTTCAGTCCTTTTGTCTGACTCCCATTTTTGCATTTCATTATATATATATATATATATATATATATATATATATATAATTATACATATAATATATATAATTTGAATTTTGAATTATAGCTTGAATATATATGACTATTTGAATTATAGCTTGAAGTTTAGAAAGGGGAGTAGAGATAAAAATGGAATAAATTATTAAGTCAAAATAAACTAATGATACAGACTACTGGGGTAATATGTGTGAGACACTTGCATCCTCAGATGGCTTCCATTTTATAAAATTAGTGACTGTTTAATCTAAGTATGTTTCCTAAAAATGTGTGTTTATATGCCTTAATAATAATCAGAATATTCATACTCTGTGCATTCTTAAATTGATAAATCTTTTTATTGGATATTTACTCTGTGCTACATGCCAGGAATGGCCTTAGAGGGTATGCAGGTGTGATCTTGGTTTGTTTGGAACTTATACGCTGACAGAAAGAAACATCAATAAACGTGTAATTAAATTACTCTGAAATTCAAGTAGTATTAATAATTTTAAATGAGATAACATAGTATATGATGGGAAATTGCTTAAGATGGGGATTATGTGTAATGATAAGAAAAGATAGTTAAAAATAAGAGTTAGGGAATTTGAAAAGTTATCTTCAAAAACATATGCCAAGAGAATCATTGATTAATTAGATGCTTGCCATAAGTCCTAAGTTATCAAATTCCTCATAAATATGTGACTTGGGCCAAAGTTAATGCTATGTTAGGAATATATCATCTTAGTTATCAAGTTAGAAATGTGATAATAGGTGTTCATTGAAAGAATAATTTTATTACAAGAGTGTGATAATGAACACAAATCACCATTGTATATTATGCTAATATTTTCATAGCTGAGAAGTACAGTGCTAGTTCAGTATTACTATATGGTTACAAATTATATTGCTTTAACATTAAGCTCAGCTTAACTCTTGGAGTCTGTGCTGCTTTTGAGTTGACTGAAAAGCCCACCTTTTCTCTACCTAACTTGTGTTTAACTGTTTGGTTAAATGAATATTGCACCTCTAAGTGTTTCTTTTATTTACTCCAGGCCTAGGAATGAATTGATTAAAAATTGAACAATTTTTGCTCTGGGGAGAGGATTTTATTCTTATTCCACCTTAATCTGTGATCTGAAAATTTTTTTATCCATTATGTGCCCGAGCGATACTGAAAGTATACTGATAAAATCCCTTTTCAATAAAATAACAAACAACAATAACAACAACAACATAAAAAGTAAACTAATTTAAGAAAAAATACATCTAGTTTCTTTGAGGCTTTTACATTTAGTGGCTTAAAATAAAAATACCATATTGCAAAGTTTCATTCCAGGTGGAAATAAATCCTATATCCAGGAAAATTTAAGATGTTATACTTTTTATTCTTCTGAAAATAGAGAATACATTTAACTCTTTTAGTTATATGAGGATGCCAGTGTAGTTTTGTGTGAAAAATAATTTCTATCAATTTTGAGATGTTGTTATTCTTACTGTGTACCATTTATGCTAGATCAAAAAGGCTTCCTTATCTCTTGGTATTCCATGTGTAAGCATCCATTTCTCTATTAACATTATCCTACAGAATAAATACAATTAGGAGAATGTGATTGTTCAGTATTTCACAGAAAATGGACCGTGAAATCTTAATTTTCAGTGTGTTGGTGAAGCTTTCCAAGTTTATAGTGGACCATTGAAGTGTATGCAGTTGTACTATTTTACCTAATTTCAGTGGGGCAGGGTTATTTATGCATCATTATTGTTATTTCATTTGTGAACATGTTAGAGTACAGCATTCAAGAATATGATGTGATTTCTGTGGCTGAGAGTATTTTAAGATATTTTTCTTAAAATACATACAACATATTTAAATGTATTTTCACATCTCTTGATATCCATGTGGATTATTTTAGTTCTTTACACTAAAAAAATACTAGATTAAATACACTCACAAATTGAAAATAAATGACAAGTGTAATACCTTACTACTGTATGACCTTTGATTCTTGGTATCAAACATTGTTATAATTGTCTTATATGCATTAACTAATTTTATTTTTTGATAACCCTTTGAGATGAAAATTATTTGTTCCTTTTATATGAAGAGAATTAGACAAAAGAATTAGCTTGCTAAAATAATACATATAATAACAGGACAGTGATGATTGAAACCGAAGAATTCTATTTCATAAACTTTGAAAAAATCTGTGTTTTAGTGCATGAATTCGTATAATTACATAAATATCATCTTCTCTTAAATTACTTCTCGGGCCCTACAATAAATCATTGCTTTTTTGCTGTCTAATATGAATAAAGTAAATTCCTACAATTAGCTATAAGAAAATTTGTTAAATCAATTATTGCTAATATAAGTTAGTTTTAATCTTCATTTTCTAATGGGGTACCTAGAAAACCAGTTTATTGTATATATATGAATACACAGGTATCCAATACAGTATTTTTTTCTTTCTCTGAGGTAGTGATATTGTACAAGCCACCAGGGCAGTTTCTTATAGTGTTTCCAATCATAAAGCATTTACTTAGAAAGAATGCTGACTACAACATCCCTACAATGTAGAAATGAAGTAGCAGAAACCCTGCTGTATAATAGTATTGGTTAATAATTGTTTCACTTACTGTATCCTCCCAGGGTGGGGTAAAGAATTGAAAGTTATCCAAGTTGAATTTCCATAATCACTGAAGTTTGCAATAGTAATTTAAAGTTCAGAGTTATGTGCTCCAAAAGCATAGGTGAATATGCTTGCTATGCACGTTGCTGGACCATTTTCTGTCTTGAAATGTTAATATGAAACATATTAAGCTTTGGATATATTCAGACCTATTAAACTAGGAAGATTATTGACAAGAGCATTTTCGCTGGTTCGTTAGCATTAAACTTGAATAGAACTGTCAAAAAGTAATTGGATAAAGGGCATTCCTCATGCCAGAATAAGTAAACTACATATCAGAATGGTTATGTACAAACCTTTGTGAGTACAAACCATGCTATTTGCCATATTCCTTTTGAGTTTTTGGCACTTCCTTCTAATAGGAATTATGTCAGAAAAAAACTACACTTAAGCTCTCCCACCAGAAACAGATATCAGGTGGTCAGTTAGAAAATGGGTTGTGCTTTATAACAGACTACAATGTTTCTTTTTTAGGTCACAATCATACTTCAAAATGATTTTGGCTAGTTCTCCAAATATTTGATCATTATATTGTTGATGTTCTTTCTATTTCAAGTATAATGTATAGTTTGTTTGTTTGTTTTGTTTTTGTGTAATGATACATTTAGTGTGTCATTCACAATCCAAATTAATTTTGCATTTTCTTTATATGAATGTGTGTTATCACAATAGAATAAATCTCAGAGAATGGGATGATGTGATATCAAGTAACTGCTATAATACATTGACATGATTTAATTATAAAGAAACACAAAAAACTAATTTTCTTGTCATTCATGAAAAAAAATAGGGATTGATGTTTGGTTGGAAAATCAGACATTGGATTGAGAATGGCTAATAGGACCCTGCCTTTTACTGCTGAACTGTTGGCTGCTGATGCATTCTGAGCATGGAGAGTCATTGCCTCCAATGTTAGCCCACTGCTAAGCCCACCAAGCTCTAGTGAATACCTCAAAACCTATGGTCTCACAGACTAAATTCAGTGGATCGCAGCACAGAATGAATTGACTAGACTGTGAGAAACAATTGTATATAGAATAACAGGGATTGACTTGGGTAGTAGTAATAGAAAGACAGAAAAGTAAGTGTGTGTGTGTAATACATATGAAGTACATGAGTGAACTTTACATAAAACATTGAATTAATAAAAATATGTTTGAAGGATGTGGCATGAATGAGATAAGGGTACTGACTCAGAAATGCAAATAGGGGACATTGTGGTAATCTTCCCATGACTTCACATGAGGTTTTCAATGGTTTGTTTAAACTTTGTTTCAGTAATGAATACTTATGATTAGAATGTTTAGGATACATAGCAGTACTTTAAATAGGCTTTTAAACAATAGGCTAATTCTGAGATTTTAATGATCTGAACTATGGCAATGTCAATAGCAATGTTAAAGAAGAAGGTAAACGCCAAGAAGTAGAAATTAATAGGTATTAAGGACTTATTCGAGGAAAGGTAACAGAGAAGAGAAAGGGGAAGTCAAGTATAATTTCTATGTATCTAATATCTATAACTAGATTGATGATGAGAAGGAAAAAGGACAACAAATTAACCTCTTGATATAATACGTTTCTCATGTAAGAAATTTAGATGACCACATGCTGTGGGTAATTATATGTTGAAAATTAGTTTCAGAATATTGTCTGAGTTTCAGCTAGCCAGAAAGTTGGAGTCAGGGTTAATCTGCACATGTATGATATTCATAGAAATGAAGTTAGCCATAGTGGTATAGGATTGTTATCCCAATACTTGAAATGTTGCGGCAAGAGAATTCTAACTTTCTTTCACCTATCTATCTATCTATCTATCTATCTATCTATCTATCTATCTAGCCAGCTAGCTATATATGTGCCAGGGTCCCCATATCAGCTGGCTTATGCTTCTTGGTTGGTGTTCCAGTATCTGAAAGACCTCGGGGGTTCAGTTTAATTGAGACTGCTGGTCCTCCAACAGGGTTGTCCTCCTCCTCAGCCTGTTCCATCTTTCCCCAATTCAACCACAGGGGTCAGCAGCTTCTGTCCATTGGTTGTGTACAAATATCTGCATCTGACTCTTTCAGCTGCTTGTTGGGTCCTTCCGAGGGCAATCATGATAGGTCCCTTTTTGTGTGCGCACCATAGGCTCAGTAATAATGTCAGGACTTGGGACCTTCCCTTGAGCTGAATCACACTTTGGGCCTGACAATGGACCTTCTTTTCCTCCCTTCAGTTCTTTCAGACAGGAAGAATTATGAGTCAGAGTTTTGACTGTAGGATGGCAACCCCATCCCTCACTTGATGCCCTGTCTTTCTGCTGGAGGTGGGCTCTACAAGTTCCTTTTCCCCAGGATAGACCTTTCATCTAGGGTCCCTCCCTTTCAGTCAGGTCTTGGGGCCTCCCCTTGAGCTGGATCTGACCATGCTGGCCTACATAGTGAAACCTTGCACCATTTTTTTTAAAAAATAAAATTTAAATAAAGCCCTGGATGTAAATCGAATCACCCAAAGACATAACAATAGAAGAAGAAGAAGAAAAACTGAAAGGAAAAAACAAAACAAAACAAAACAAATAAAAGCCAAAACAATACTGGCCCTGTTTGCCTTTTGGTAGATACTAAAAGTTTGTGGAAATTTAGAAGACAAATGTGCAATAAATTAAATGCCAAGAAAGAAAGAACAGAATTAAGAATGTAGTCTAAAAATATCCCAAGATATTTTTCACTTCAATTTTAAGAAGATTGAAGATGGTTTAATTGAGTTGACTGTTTCTGAAACAGTTAAATCAGAAGAAGACAGAATAAAATCTTTTAAAATTTCCAGAATGGAGATTATTTATGGTTTTAACTGTCTCATGTTGAAACAGAGTAGATAAAGGTCATATCAAAATTTATTTAGACCTTAGCACCACTGATGGTATTAGATATTGAGATATTAGAGACAAAATATGAAAATTTGGAAGATAATGGAAGAATGAACCACGAATATCAATGAAGATGATACTGAGAATAGAGGTGTTCAATACTAGAAAAGTATATGGCTTACAACTTAAAATAGCAACCTGGCTCAGAGAAAAGGATTTCTAGTTGTCATTATTTTCTTTGCATGCTTGTTTGTTGTTCCTCAGAAGAAAGACCTCATTAGATGTTCTCATGGATATTTATGGAACATAAAATCAGATCCAAATACATCATCATGGAAAATTAGCAAGATTTATTAGTATATAATACTTAACAGCAGTATTAGTGCCTCAAAATCAGTAAAAGAGTCTATTTGCAAAGGAATGAAATGTGTTCTCTCTGCTTTCTCTAAATAGCAAATGTTTTAATGTAGGCTAATATAGGTTAAGTCTAGTATGGGTTACGGCAATTCATAGTTGTACTTTGGGAAACTAATCACCATATAGAAATTTTGTGCTTAGACTGCTTCATTTATAATCAAATATAATGAGAGGGAATGTGGATGTGTCCATAAGGTGATTCAAATTATTTTTGTCACATAGTTTTTGATACCAATAAAGAAAAACATTGGATATGATTGACCTTATTAATTTTAATTTTATACAATTTAACAAAAGTTATGTTAGTGATTTCACAAAATAAAACCTTTATTCATTTGTGGTTCTGTAAGATGACCTTGTAAAATGTCAAATTTGTTATTGTATGCTTTCGAAAAATACTGAATGATTTGTATTTGATGCATTTAAACTCTTTACTGAAGGTCAAGGATTCTATTAGGGCATTTTTGTCAGTAAAATGTTGACAGAAACTAACTAGATAGTTGAATTCTCACTGACAATACTGTCACATTTGTTAAGAAATTGTCTAATGATAAGGCCAAATTTTGCTCATTATTTTCCTTAGTAAAACCCATGAGTTCACAAACTATTGCCTTAATTAGTGTGTGTGTTGTATCAAAATTTAGGTAACAACCAGAGTTCTTATTTAATAGATACTGAGTTTAAGTTGTCATAGTTAAATCATTCTCAGAGAGGGGGGATAAGGGAGAGAGGTAGAGAGGGAGTAGAGGGACAGGGAGGAAGAGAGAGAGAGAGGGTTAGAGAAAAATATTAGATACCATGCATTTGGGTTGTGTGAAGTTGGATGTTACAAAAGCACTGATGTTTGCTTTTATCTTAGTGGTTTTTTCACATTAAACTTAGCTATGTATCAATAATCCACTGTAATACTCCAACCTAGGCCTGTTATAAAACAAAGACAATAAAGAAACAATGGAAAATTATAACTCTTATTTGTAATTTATTTTCTCATTTCCATTTTATGGGTCTAAAACTCTAAGATTTTACATGCTTCTAATTGTTTAAACTTTGTATACCATATATGAGTTATGAAAATATTGGTTATTAGCAACTATAGATTATAAGTTCAACTGCTTTTAACTTTATGAGCCTTTTGAGGTTCTTATGGTTTTAGAAGACCTTGATATGTTATTGGTCTTTCTCTAGATATAGGGCTTTATTTATTCTTCACCTCTCCTACTTTCTGCTTACTTTAGAGTGTAATTTTATTTTGAAATTTTCTAATTGTTTTGCATAATAAAAATTTGTCACACACCAGTATGGCATTCATACATGTAATCTGTATTGGGGAAGCAGACACAGGATGATCTTTTAAGTTGGAGACCAACAGTCTAGATAGAGATACTTTGGTTAAGAGTCTTAAAACACTAAATACAGTAACATGAATTAGCATGCATTTTTGTGTTAAAGACTGCAATTTATATTATAATCAATATTAGTGAAGTTCACTTATTTCTAATTCTCGTATATCAGCAGTGGCTAAAGAGAGAAACAAATACCATTTGACAAATCACACTTTATTAGAGAAGTAATAGCAGGTTTTAAAATTGTCTGCCTCAGCTCCAACTAGCTTTTACCACTACCTATTTGATACTCTGTAATAGCCTCGTGTGGTTTGTACTCAGAATGGGGATAAAAATATTATCTACTGTAGCTTATGTAGGAAGTTGAGTTAATATATGCTCATTTTGTTGTTTTGGCTATTTTGTATTACTATTAGCTCACTTTCATTATGACCATGTTCTCTTGTTATAGCAGCAGGTTGCCAAGGACCTGCACTGGCCATTGGTAGGATGGCCTGAGGGCGGATGAGTTCTACATGGAAAGAGTAAGTCAGGTGCAGTGGTCACAGGAATCTTTCAGCTCTGACTGACTAGGAATCAGCTTGCTTCTTTATTTATACAGCCTTCACAGAAAAAAAAAGACAGATTAATGATTAGCCAGGAAGTATAGATTATATTATTTTGTCCCTGGGCATATTTTGATTTCTCATTACATTTCAGGGGTTCAGTCACAATTAAACCATAGAAATAGAATAGATTTTATTTTCCTTATCAGCCCTGTGATTCCAGTTCAAAGCAAACCCATTTATTATACGTCAACCAGCTTTTAGGCTACAATTTTAAAGCACTCCAGACAAACAAAGTATCGGAACTAATCTTTTTCTTAATAGCAAATGCTAATACCTAACTCCTTTTACTGTATCATTTCATCATCATCTATGCTATAAGGTACGAAAATTATTTTAGGCTATCCATCTTATTTACTGAGTTCCATTCCTGTAGGGATGTACCCTGTATAATCACCTATCTATAAAGTACATTTTCAGAGAACTCTAAGCATATTGTCAAAAAAGGCTTGGAATATGTTACCAATTCTCATGGCCAGTAGGAATTTGTCAACTATCTCTGAGTTTGTACAGTTCCAATTATGTACTATTTGTGTTTGCATAGCCTCATAAAGGAATTCCTAGAGTAGTGGTGCTAATCTGTGCTTATCACAGTCTCTAGGGCATAAGGAAGACTTTCCAATAGGGCCAGATAAAGTTGTTTGCCTAAAAGCCGAAGGGATAGTAATTTAGGACTGCTAAGAGCATGCAGAAATAATTCTCTTTGGAATAGACAGAGTGATTCATAATGCAGAAAGGCCCGGTGAAAACAGCAGGCAGGGATCAAAACTTAAAAGTGAGAGAATGACAACAATCACAGCTTTTGTCTCAGTTTTTATAGAACTCTGTCAAACCAGCTGTGCTAGCTTCTTAACTTTCACTCTTTTCAGTAGATATAATGATACCAACAGGTGGTAATTTAAAAAGATCTATTTTCATGTGTACTGTGTGTGATTGTATGTGTTTCTGTGTACCATGTGCTTGCCTGACACCCATGAAGGCCAGAATATGGCATCATGTCTCCTGGAACTGTATTTGGGCATGATTGTGAACCAGTATGTGAGTACTTTGAACTGAATTTGGATCCTCTACGAGAACAGCCTGTGCTCTTAACCACTGATCCATCTCTCTAATCCTAAGAAGGAATTCTTTGTTTTGTCTTTGTAGAAATGTAGACAATCCTTTGCCATGTCTGCTCACAGACTATGGTCAACACATTTAATAACTTTGATTATACTACTGCATGTTTAAGTTCCTATTAGCTTCTGGGAACTGCTTAAACAATTCAAACAGCAATTTGGTTTTGTAGATCAGGCAACAATTTTACATTGTAGGTGGAGAATCTGATGGCAAGAAAGGCATATACTTGAATATGATATACATCTAATAATTAAACCTCTGTTTTGAAGATAGCTCTTTAAATAAATAGTTTGTTATCAGACACAAAGTTATGCATGTGTAATTCTTCCTATTTCAAATATGTTCTTGCACAGAAAGAGCCATGTAGTAAATGCATAATTCCTAACATAAGACAGATGCACATTCAATGAGAACAATAGAATTATCTTTCTTATGCTGTGTTATTTGATACTGTATGTATTAGCATTTAAGTTGTAATAAAATTCACACTTGAGAATGAAGAGGAATTAGGTTAATGATACTAAAATAAAACATCACTCAGTGATGGATTTACTTATTTTAGAAATTGCAGGCTGTTAAAAAAAAAAAAAGATCAATAGCAGAAATGTAGTATTCCTAAACTGTCCACTCTCTAACTAAAGGTAGACAATAATATAAAAACATTAGGTTCTGTCAGAATAAGGGCCTGACAACTGTAGTTGAAAGTTCTTTCATCTTCAGCAAGCAGAATTTGCTACAAATTCTGCAGCATTTAATCCTGTAGATTTAATGCAAATGCTCTTGATTCATTTCTTGATTAATTTTGTGGATTATGTTTCCATGGATATGAGTCTTTATAAAATGTTAAATGTTATCTTCTTAGTTTGTGATTCCTATGTAAGTATTTTAAGTGAAAATACTAATTGTGCTGCTGAGTGTGGAAATAAATATTACTTGCTCACCTATTGTTATGTCCACGTATTAGTCATTTTAATCTGTTGATCCACTAACCTCCATTGCATCAGATCATTGTGTTCCGTCTTCAATGTATACACTCTACTTATGCTTCAGACAGATCTATTGGGTTGTTCCTTTATGCGTATAACTGACCTATTAGGCTTGTACCTGCCAGATACCACTTCCCCAAATGAAAAAGCTAATCCTTTGAATTCCTGTATTCATGCTTTTTACTTCATGTACAACTCTGTTTACTTCTAATTATTCTTCATGTTAGCTTTAAGAATACTGAAAATTCTTAACTGTGCCTGAGTAGGTTCTTTCATTGTCTTAATATGTGTTCTATTAACTTCTGCATTTTGCTTTCTAAATGCTTTCAAATATTCTCCTTCTTGTATATACTTTGATTTTAGCTTGTTGGAAGTAGGAAACTGGTAAACTGTTTGCTTTGTTCCCCTTATAATACCTACTAGTGTTTTGTAAGGACATCTCTTAAGTAACTTTACTTAAGATATCCAGCACATACACATGATTTTAATTTTTTTAAATGATACTATTTATTTATTTATTTATTTATTTATTTATTTACTGTGACAGTATGTATGCATGCACTTGGGTATACTGATTTACATGTATGTATTGCATGTATGTATACAACTTATAGAAGATGTCTGTCTTCTACTCCATGCATTTCTGGGATCCAATTTCAGATAAAAAGCTTAGCAACAAACAGCTATATCTGCTGCAAAATCACACTGGTCCTTGCATGAATTTTAAACCATCTTACAACGTATGAAACTGGAGAAATGAAATACTTGAGGTTTATGATCTCATTAAAACTCAAACAAATTTATATATATATATATATATATATATATATATATATGTATATACACACACATACAAACACACTGTATTGCATAGAGAAAAGTTGAAATGACCCTCTTGATTATTCCTTTATTTCTAACTGTTAATAACAGGAACAACATCATAAAGTTTGAGTCTATCACCTTGAACTTTCCTCCTTGCTTATTCAAAGCAGTTCTGTTTAGTAATTTGTTTAATAGTCCCTTCATTTAAAAAAATATTGATTTTTTTCAAGTATGTTCATGCAAGTTTTTGCTTTTTTCACCAGTATTCTAAATTCTGAGGAAGAAATAAAGCAGACATAAAATTAACTAGGAAGAAAAACATTTAAAATGTTGATGAACAACTACTGTAATGCAAATTCGAAACTCTAAACCATGAAGAGTAGTGGGCTGTATTGCTGACAGTATTTTGTAACTCAGTAGGTGGTAGTTTTTCATTTATTAATCATTTTATTTGTTTATATTTCAAAAGTTATCTCTTCCTGGTCTCACATCCACAAACCCTCCACCCTTTGCCCCTCTCGTTTGCCTCTAAGAGGGTGCTTCCCCACCCATCGACCCACTCCTGCCTCTTCCTTCTAGTATCTCCCTTCTATGGGGAATCAAGAGACTCCTCTCCTGGATGCCAGATGAGGCAGTTCTCTGCTACATATGTAGCAGGAGTCATGGACCAGTGCATGTATAGATTCTTTGGTTGGTGGTTTAGTCCCTGGGAACTCTGAAGGGTCTGGTTAATTGATACTGTTGTTCTTCCTATGGGGTTGCAGTCTCCTTCAGTTCCTTTAGCTCTTCCCCTTTCTCTTGCATTGGGGTCCTAGGGCTCAGTCTAATGGTTGGCTGTGAGTATCTGCATTTGTCTTAGTCAGGTGCTGGCAGAGTCTCTCAGAGGACAGCCATACCAGGCTCCTGTCTGCAAGTACATCTTGGCATCAAGCAATAGTGTAGGGGTTTGGTATCTGCAGAAGGAATGGTGGAGAGGTCTCTGGATTGCCTTTCCTTCAGTTTCTGCTCCATTTTTGTCCTTGTAGTTCCTTGGTAGCATTAGCTGAAATATCCAACAGGGAGATAGAACCTGAAGAAACCACCTCCAGTATAAAGGCATGGCCCCCAGTGGAGGGATTTTGCCACCCACCTGTTAGCATTTTGTCTAGGCTCTGCCCCAATTACCTGACAGTCCTGTCCCTTACTCACTATAAAAGGGGTTGCTTGACCCCTCCTCATCTCTATTGCCTTCTTGCTCTAGCTTTTTCCTCTCCCTCCTGCTCCCCCTCTCTCCCCATTCTTTTCCCCCTCTCTCCACATGCTCATGGCCAGCCTCTACTCATCTCCTCTCTCTGCCTTTCTCTGTCTCTCCTACCCTCTCAACTCCCCGCCCCATGCCCTGAATAAACTCTATTCTATACTATACCCTCTTGTGGTTGGTTCCTGGGGGGGGGGTGGCAGTAATGCCTCAGCATGGGCCAGCAGAAGCACCCCCTTTCCCCCCACATCCGACTGCACATCCACCAAACATCTTCCTTCTTTCCTTTATTTTTATAAAACCCAACACCATCCATCTCAAAAATTTTAACCCAGAGTCTTCTATGTCTAATGGTACAGTAGGTGAAATTTAATCCATGTATCTGTAGACTTACTCATTTTCAAATTGGCTTAATTTTTTGTATTTAAGCATTTCCTGTTTATACATCTAAGCTTCCATATATTATTAAAAGTTTTATTCCTTTTTTTTTTTTTTACTGTCTCATTAAAAACTGGTAATTCATGATGGATGCATGTATATCTGATTCCAGTGCCAAATGTCCTACCCAGGTTTGAATAATTTATTTGAGTACAAAACTTCAATTTATTTAATTCTTCTTTCAGAAAATGGTGTTGATAAAGCAGAAGTAAAACTTAACTTTTTAAAAAGTGAGACCAATTTTTATTTCATGAGAGATTTTTGATTTTTCTATTTCATGAGAGATTGTTGGATTTTTCTAAGTATATTCTTTTTTCTTGTTGTCTTAATTAATTTATTGGGGTAGTCTATTCTCAAGTTGTTAATTATGAAATAGAACAAAATCAAAAGGCACCCGAAATCTAGATGAAGCAATGGTAGAATGTGATGTCTTGATTGAAAATTATTAGTACGATGGAATTAGCTTAGTCCTTGAACACATTGCCATTTTGAGTATACAGTCCAGGCAACACTTTAATATTTTGTCTAATTCCGGCTCTCAAGTACAAACTGTGTGCTGTCTTTCCCTTTCTCCTTTTCCCCTCTTTTACACTTCTGTCTTTTACCTTTTTACCTTTGTTCATTTATCCACAAGAGTGTCCTTCAAAGAAAATTCCAACCTATACTTAAAGAAGAACTTAAATCTTTCCACTTAATTTTTTCTAGTTTATAAAAATTCTAGGACAAGAAGTAAAAACATTTCCCCAACCCCAAATATTTATTTTTGTATTCACTTTCCCTTTGAATTATATTGATTTATGATCTGAATTCCTATCCAATAACTTTGTATCGATTAGAGGACTAACAACGGGAACCTGAAGTTGTTCCTTCATTATCCAGAATTTCATTCAAGAAGTACATAATATGTTGCTTAGTATTTGTTTCATTAATTCATACTATTTCAGTGTCTACTAGGTGTTTGATTTTCTTTGGCTGAATAGAATATGACTCCTCACATTAGGATCATGAATTTACCACTCCTGCCCATGCCTGCCTCACAATACCTTATGCAAACAGTCAGGATTATTTAGCTCAAGATATTTTAGGAGAAACATTTTCAGATAATAATGGTTCTGAAACACTTAGTTCTAGAGTTGTAAATTGTCAACCATAAGAAAAATAATAGTTTTTAACATTTGTTGAACATTTTTACATATTATCTTTTACATATTATCTGTCATTCAGTCTTCATATCTTTTTCAAGTATATAATATTTTGAAGGGTAATTAGGGAGAACATTTCAATAGTTGAAACTCCAGATGGTCAATTGAATCCCCTAAGAACTGATAGAAAGACAGAACTGGGCATTGAGCCTGCTAAGTTTGATTCTGGATGCTTTTTCTGCATATAAATTCCATGCAATATACCATTTTGTAAACTGTAATGGAAATGAAAATATTAATAATGTTAAATGACTCAGTTCCTCCCCTTGAGGTGACAATTGTAACAAATAGTTGTATTGGGAAATGATATGTGCTAATTTAGTGATAACTTAGAATCCTCTGAGAGTAGTTCCGTAAGTCAGAAAATCACCAGAATGAATACAAAAGATAGGTTGAAATGTTGTTTTATGAATCCTTATATAATTTTCAGAGAATAATTAGTTGTTTTGAGACTCGGGACACAAAGCTGAATTTAATAATAAATGCCTTATAAGGCTATTATTAATACTAAATTAGAAAAACTACAGATTGCCGAATGACTGAGTAGGACTTGAAGTGTAAAGAAGGCATAACCAGGTGTGGTGAATTAAACTCCTTCAAATAATATCAATGACTTTGTCTACAGGAATTTGGAACTTTTATTAAGACAACTTTTTGATTGTGGTGACTGGATACAAAACCATACAAATCTGTACGTTCTTCTCAAGTATAAAATAGTGGCAAGGGTTGGAAATAGGTCTCAGTGGTAAAAAGAAAATGATACTTTTGCAAAGGAGTAGAGTTAGCTTCCAAGCTTACACACAGGCTTGCTGTCAAGTACCTGTATATTCATATCTATATGATATTATTATCTCTTCTGGCCTTTATGGGCATTCCCCCATATGTGTATATACATGCACATAGATACATATATATGCATATTTATACATATATATATATATATAAACATATATATCGGTCTCATTCATATATATACGTACATATATATATATACACACACACACACACACACACATATGGATGAGACTCACAGTTTTGTGGGGATGAGTGTGCATTTCTCACACATAATCCTTGGTGTTTATGAATATATCAGAGAAGTAAACGTTGGTGACTGAGTAAAAACTTCACTGCAGAAAAGTAATTTGAATGTATGGGATGATGTCCTCAGGTAGAGACCTCTGCAAGACACTGCCAGGAATTTGTTAACAGAGTTGCTCATAGTTCAGTATTGCCTTAGATTATGATCTGGGCATAGATTAGAGAAAAACAGAGGGAGCTTTTGACTAAACACAGATGAAACCAAAGAGACTGGTGAAATAACTCTCCCTAACTCTCTCTTTTCTTCATGTGTTCATTGAGCAGAAAATATGCATGGAGAAAAGGGGGTGGACAGCTGTTGTGTTCTTGCTTGTCAGTTTTCAGTTGGAGAGAGATGCACAGAGAGAATACCAGGAGAGGCTCATGGTCCCAGTCTGCTGTCACTTAGTTAGTTGTAATGTTTGCCTTTGGTAGGTATTTTGTCATCTCCCTTGCTATCCCTTGTCACTTTCTGTGCTTGTCAGTATGCCTTCTCTACCTCAATAGTTGGGGCCCAAGTGCTAGTGTTAAAGAAATTAGAGCCTGTAACACCTTTGTCTCTTACTTACTGAATTAGCATGGATGCTTGGAGCTTCACAGCATCACCAGGCAAACAATTTTAGTAGCACTCGGACCTTCTTACTGGGCATTACAGAAAGCTTGTCTTGCATTTCTGTAATTCATTCCCTGTTGAGTTATTTGCAATTAGACATACCACTGTGTCAGGAAAGTAAACATAGATAGGAAACAGAAATGATAAGTAACATTACAAAAGGACTGTTTTCTTCTTTTCTCCTGTTTTATTTTTCTGAACACATCAACCTATACATTCTATGGGACTGTTATCAGTGCCCACAAATCCTTGTCTTTGGTCTGTCTACTGATATTAACAGTTTGTAAGATCCTAGTACTTTAGTCCTTGGTGAAAACAATCACTGAGCACAATCAGACATACAGTAATGATTTTATGAAGGAGCCATGGCAAATGTCAAAGGATGAAATACGTAGTGATGATCAGTTTTTAAGATTAAATAATAACTGCGAATCAAGTTGATGCAGTTAAAATGGAGTAATTTTTTTCTTGGCTTTGCTCCTTAGCGTGACTTTATGTATTTATCATTGTTGTTACTATTGCTTTTACTAATTTATTTATTCTAACAAAAATTTTATGTCTATTTTTGTTTCCTACTTCTGGCATTACTTTGGCTGTGCACTTCTCTTCACTTCTATTTCCACTCTCCCTTTTTCTCTATTCTTTTTCATGAAACATCCTCTTTTAATCTTCTTTACCCTAATCCCTTCATAAATTCTGAGCTTCCACCTTTCTCACTCCGTGAAGCAGGTCAATTCCTCAGCTTCTACTCTCTGCGAGCTGAGTATAGTCAGAAATTTCTCAGTTAAAATTTTCGTGGAACAGCCCATCCCCTTTTTTCCCAACAGTAAAGATTCTTAGGATCCAGTGTCAGACTTACAGATAGTAAACTCTGGAGTCACAAGCACTGCTATTATAATCACATTGCCAGTTACTAGACAGGAACCTTTTCCAAGATGCTACCTTCTAAATATCTGAATTCTTTCATCTGTAAAATCAGAAAATAATCATAATATTACTTCTAGAAAAAGTTCATGAATTTCTTCAAATAAATTATAGTTTTCATGAGAGGTAAAGATATGAAAATTTTTGGAATAGTGACTTGGCCCACAGTAAGTGTTATATAGATATTGAATGACATTCTAATTTTTATTCAGGATTATTAGTATATCAATTTGAAGCAGAAATATGAATTAGAAATGTATCCAATTTTCCAATTGACTTTTATTTCAATTTTGAATCTTTTAGAAATTTATCACAAAACTCATTTGTTGTCATTTAAAATGAAGACATTTTATTCCACATCATTAAAGATACGAGTGTGAACATATTTTAAAAAAATTAGTAAGAATGATGAAGTACATTCACATATATAAAAATCATATAAATAATATAAAGTTACATGGAAATAAAGATATAAACACGTCACTTATTTCATAGATAAAATTATTCTCTTAATAACAGATGCTATATGTAAGCTAATCTGGACCCTTAACCAGCACAGTTTTGGAAATTGGAGGTTATAAAAATGAGTTTTTCTAATAATGTATTTTTATTTCTTTCATAAATCCACTTGTGTTTCATTTTCTACAATCTTGCTTTATTTTGATTTTTATTGATGTGCAATAAAAGTTATGGGAATTTGTCATTTCCTTTGTCTTTTCTATGTGCATCCATTCTTTGTTCTTTAAGTGACCTGACTTAGGCAAATCTTTTGGAATTTCTTTGTACAAAGTTTCCAATAACCTGGTATTTTTCCTTGTGTTTTTTTTTGTTGTTATTGTTTTGCCTGATAACTCATTTGTACATGCATTTCATTGTTTTCTCAATGAGGTTTTGTCTTCAGTTAAAGGAACTTCTTTCCCCAAAACTCTATAGATGATTCTTCCTTTGCCAGTTTGCAGAAGATAGTATGTATGCAAAAAATTAGCAGCTGTGCCCTAGGTATAAACCAATTGATTCTTGCATACTATATTTAGTTCTGAGGACATTCTTTTTTAACATAGCCATGTCACTTACAGTAAAGTTTGATGGGAATAGTAAGTACTTGTATTTCCTATAAAGGAGTTTCCATAGCACCTTTCACATATTTCTGCGATAATCAGATTAATAAATAAATAATTTCCCAGTGCCCCTTTCCTTGATAGCTGGTCATTTTGTGTGTATGTGAAGTTCAGATAAACTTAATAGAAGGGGAAACATCCATATGAATGGAGTTGATCTGCCACAGATTAATTGTACTTCAGATGTTCTGCCATGATGGTACAGTTATGAGCCAAGACTTAAGAGAATGATATAAATATAAAAGTTTCTTACTTGCCCAGGTAAACAAGGGAATTATTGCTTGCAAAACCTGTTGCAAGTTGTTAGCACAATATGTGTTCAACATTTGTGTTTTCTACAGTAATGTATCCATTTAAAACAGGTCCATTTTTAAAACATCAAAGCAGATCGTGAAGAAGGTAAAGTCTCTTGGCACCAATACTCAGATATTTTCAGTTGTTGATTAATCATTTTAAATAAAGTACAGCTTACTTGTTATGTTAGTAGGACTCTAATTTTATTTACTTACTGGTAAAGGAGTCAGGAAAAGCCTAGCATCTTGCAAATTACGAATAAAATTATATGTACACATATGAACACAGAGAGAGAGAGAGAGAGAGAGAGAGAGAGAGAGAGAGATGTTTTAGATAACTTTTAAAGATATTGTCAACCATTGCAAGTTAAATATCTTTGTCCATTTGTTCTTACTTTAACAAAATAAGTGAGTGGAAGAGTAAAGGAGAAAGAGACTTTTGCTTTTGCAAGAATCAAATCCGTTTTTTAAGAAAGAATAGACACACACACACACACAATTCCTTCCCAACACAAATACATATGCAAATGTTAATTGCTAATTAGAAGGAAATTCTATAAGACAGTTACAAGCCTGCAAGCAAAGAGTCAACGAGCTTTACCGAAATCAGACTTGTGCTTGTGAGACAATGTAAACAAGGTTTTATTTTATGCTTATGTTTCATGTTCATTCTCACCACAAAGGGTTTCAATGATCACATTAATCAGTGTTTGTTAAATGCATTGATAGTGAAGCCAGTGCTAACTAAATTTTCTAAGAAGTGAATGAGTTAACTATAATACTACACAAACAAGAGCTTGAGTTTTCCTTGTCTTTTAAGAATTGCACTGAAGCTTGGGGAATAATTTATACTATGTGCAAACCACAGCCTATTCAGAAAAGATTGAGAGAGTATTTCCTCTCTTAGTAGTATTCTTTCTTCTCTCTCTCCCCCCCATTCCTCTCTCCTTTGTCTCTGTCTATCTCTGTCTCTTTCTGTCTGTCTGTCTCTCCCCTGGGGCCCAGAAATGAATGGATAAAATCAAATATTTTATTTATACAGCTTATAGTCATGTCAGTTTGTAAGTCGAATAGAAGGTTACTAAAATGTTTAAGCCAGCTTTCTCTTAAGTTTTAGGTGAAAGAGATTCCTCTTCATTGTAAAAGATAACAATTAGAAGTAGTTTGTTATCACTGCCAGAATTTTGGTATCCTTACATGTCTTGTATCCAGGAATCTCAAGTACCAATACCTGTTAACAGAATCATGCTTAATGATATACTGTGATTATACTTAAAATCCTTTACAGTTTCTGAGCTCCTGTATCTTAGAGTGAATCTCATATGGTTCATGAAGACAGAATTGTATTTCCCTAGGGCTAAAATTTATCTAGAGGTATTTGAAAATCTTTCTTATCCAAATATGAAACAAGAGACAGAAAAGCAAATAAAAGATTTTTAAAACCTGAGTTGCTTTAAACTTTCCCCAACACATGCTACTCCAAAATCCTTTCCAGTTTCTTACCCACCCAAATTAGTGTTCTTTCTCTCCAGAAAATTTCCCAAAATAACAACATGTTAAAAATGAAACTCAAAACAATAAAAGACAAACACAAGACATACATTTTTTTTTTAAAGTACACTTTTGTGTTGGCAAACTACTCCTGCGTGTGGAGCATGGACCCTTTCTTGGAGTATGCTTGATAGACCCATTGCTACTCTAAGGCAGAAGTATTATGTTCCCTTTCTCATGTGCTATCAGTTGCAAACATCCTCTTAGTCCAGTGCGAGACTTTGTTTGCACTTCCCCTTCTCAGTTCCTCAGTTTTATTTTAGCCTGTTCAGGTCTTGTGTGGTGTGCTGTCACAGGCTATATGAGTTCATTTGTGTATTAGTCCTATTGTGGAATTTTGTCTAGTTTTAACTTTGTAGTTTGATGGTGCCTGGAAAAGATGAAAGCTATTCTTCTCCAGATTAATATGGTTGCCTAATCATACTCCAATTTCATTTATGTTATAAGGCTTATTGCTGTTTCATTTGAAAATAAAGAGGGACCAATATGATAACTACTCAACAAATATTTCAATTGTTGAATGCCTCCATGCATAATGGTAGAAATTAAACACAGTGGAAAGATCACAAGTTTCAAACCATGATGTACCACTTTTTAAATTAATCTGAGGTATAAAGGTATATGCTTTTCTAATCAAGTATAACTTAAGGCTCCTGGGAGACTCATCCCCAGAAAGAATGTTCATTAAGGAGATTGTCTGAGGAATTTGCATGGCTTTGAATTTTGAACTGCAGGTGGCCCTCTTGATCTTTCAGCTTTGGTCTTATCTTAGGAACTTTTGTTCTACTTTCTTTCTGTCTTTAGGAAATTACTTTTACCCAAAATTCTTAAATCCCCTACTAAAACTCCTGATTATCTTATTACTGGTTTATGGGCATCATGGCTTTATTTCCTCACATGTATAAGATTTTGAAAAATATTGCTTAATCAACATTTAGAATGCCTATGATGTCCTTCTGCAGCAGGATTTCCTAAGCACAAGTTATATTGTTGGTAATACTTCTAAATGATTATTCCAGTGGTGTTTCATTGTATAAATAAGAATAATGACAAACAAATCATGTCATTCATTTAACTTCTTGTTTTCAGTGTAGCTTTGTATGTTGAATTCTATTTGATGTATTTCTTGTATATATTCTTTTGTTCTTCTTCTCTTTTTTTTACATTATTATATTTATTTACATTCCAAAGTTGCCCCCCTTCCTGGTCCTCTCTCCAAAAGTTCTTCACCCCCCCCCATCCCTTTGCCTCTGAGAATGGGCTCAACCACCTACCCCCTCACCCAACCCCCTTACCACCCTTCATAGTTCTTTTCTCGGCATCAGGTCTCTGCAGGATTAAGTTCATCCTCTCCCACTGAGTCCAGACAAGGCAGTCATTCCTCTGCTACATATGTGCCAGGGGCCACGGTCCAGCCCATGTATATATGCTTATAGTACTGCTATTTTATCCCATGATTTATTTTTGGATACACGTGGGGCTTTTAAGATTATCAAAAAAATTACCATGGATACCAACTGATAAAGCTTCAGTTGTTGTGATTCAACAAGATTTTATACTTTCTCAATGTAATTTTATAGGAATTTCCTACTTCTATTAATGTTAAGAATCATAAACTTTTTGGAACATTATTGGCAGAGTTAAATTAGAGATAACATAATTTTTAATGTGAATTCTGAACTCTTATCGATAAAAATAGCACGTTAAATTTTTATATGTTGAAAAATTAGAATTTTCCCTTTGTGAAGTAATTAAAGAATATGCATTTGCTACGTTTGAAAGTACTAGATTTACATAAACTACAGAGGGCAAGAGAAAGAGTGCAAGAAAGATTGTGCTCCTCAGTACTTAACTGTGGAAAACACATGTGACCATAGCCAGAAGACTGCTGGCATTCAAAGTCTTATACTAAGATGTTCATCAAGTAATGAAATTATGACTTGAAAGTGAAATATAACCCCACTTATTGACGAGTACCTTATAAATATTTTTGTAGTCCCACTGTAACAGGAACAGATACAAACTGACCTTAAAAATGGCACATGCAGCATTATGGCAGCTGTACTATCGTCTAGGAGAGACACAGAGGAGGCCTCCCAGGGATTAGTTGTATGTCCCTTTTGTGTATAGCTTTTGTCTAGAAAGTCACTGTGCAAACCGTAGCTATTTGATAGCACCTGCTTCTGTTGGGGGAAACAGTCTTTTACTTAGAAAGCATCAGTTGCCATTTCATTCATCACTGTACAATTCGCGTACATAAAGATGAACATTCCAATGACTCCAAAGAAACCAGAGCTTTCAACATCAGGGGCACATGTAAACACTGAATCTATCTATGCTTCCTTTTTACTTTACATGAAATCACATCCAAATTTTTTGGTGGGGGGGATAATTAATTCAGACCAATCATAGAAAAATTCCCAAACTTCACCTTTTAATTTAAAACCCTGCAATATGTGAAATGCTGTGACAATGTTACACATAAGCTTGCTCATTTGCATTAATATTACTTTAATCTTCTTAAGGTATTTGAAAAGTAATTGCATTATGGAAGTAATGATGTCAAAGTAGCTATAGAATACTTTTTAAAATGTGGGATTATTTTCAATGTTTCTATTGTTCATGCATCTAAATGATTTGGGGGGATTAATTTTTTTATGGTTAGTCATCTTCAACGTGATGACTTCTACTACCTTTGTTACTTACTAGCTTTGTCATTGACTCCGAAAGTTTCACCTATCAGTTTCTTTTTCTACTAAAGCCAGCTTCTCAATGGCTTGCCAAGCATTTTTGTTTCATTTTCACAGAGATTGATCCAAGGCCACATCCATGCTATGCAAGTGCTATTCCATTGAACATCCCCCTGTCCCTTGCTCCCTGATACTCATCTCTTCTTCTTCTTAGTCTGTAGTCTATGTGACACAAAACCTCGTCAATAAATTGAAATTTTCTTTCTTTCTTAATTTCTTTTTTTGTTGTTGTTTTAAAGGAACTTTCACATATCTGCTGGTCTCATCATCATGTCACCTTAATCCATTGCCCCTCTGAATCACAGCTCATTTATTATTTTTTTCAACATTAATTTCTTGTGGACTTTTCATACACATAAAGCTATATAAATTTTGCCCTTTCTTTGTAGATTCTTTACCAAAGAGTTTATTCTTCAGGTATATGTTACATTATATATTATATTATCATAGCATTGCAATATATAACACATGTGGATGCTTATACATTTTTCTTATTTTATATTGCTAATAACAGCTATTATGTGGAGGATTTTGTCTAGACTTGCAACCCTAATTTTAAGCTGTTTCCTTTTTTACATCTTTCATTTCTGTTATGTTCCATTTGAAACATGGTAACTCAAGTATATAAATCTTAGTGAAACAAGAAATATGACAGGAATTATCCCAATTACAAACTGACTTTCTATACATCACCAAAAACATCATTGAGAAAGTATATTCTGAAAACTTCCCCTTTTTTAACTTTGTGTTTGTCGGGGTGTGTATGTATGTGTATGTTGGACATTCAGTTTGATATCTAATGTATAGTAGCAAGTGGTTTAGTATAGGTTTATAATTAAAGCAATACAATACTTCTCCTTTATTTAAGAGAGTCATACATTTACATTGGTTATTTCATGTGTTTTACACATACTTCTGCTTTTCCATTTATAACCCTCTGATAATTAACAGATTTTTAACTGAACCTTGGTCTTTCCAAAGAGCAGAACTTTAAATGAGACACAATCATACCCTTACTGAACATGTAGAAACTATTGTACCCTAGAGTTACCAAAGGATCCAGTATCTACATTTTGAAAATCTTAAACACAATGCCAGACAACCACTAATATTGCACACAACATACTACAATAACACTTCACAATGTGCTATTAAATTTCTATAAGCATACTTGTTCTTCACATATTCTTACATACCTATAAATACCCTTAGATTTGAGACCAAAGCCATGTCAAGAAAGTAAAATGTGAGATTTTTATCTGTAAGATTAAATATAGTTAAAAATAACTTAAAGTTTTAAACATAAAAAAAAAAAAAAAAGAAATCTGGAATTTTGTAATGAACTCATTTCCAAAGCAAGACATTGGACACCAGGAAGATGAGTTAGTTATATTAAAATGCTAGTAAAAGTCTCTCTAAAGTTCATCTATATTACTTCTTCTAGTGTTCACCTTATGTTTTCTTTTTATTCTATTCCTATTTTACTGTGTACATAATAACTAGTATTTTATAACTTAAGTTTGTCTAAATAGAAAACATAATTATTTAAAATTATTTAAAATATCTTCTTAAGTAAAACAAATCAATAGAGAATGTCTTACTGTAACAATGTCCATAAGTATAATTTCTTTAAAGATGTTTGGAAGAAAATGGTTAAAAAACGAGTCATTGTTATAAGGATTGACTTTCCTTGTACTCAAATTGTCATGATTATGAGTATATTTTTGTTTGTTTGTATGCATTTGAAGACAAGATCTCACTATGTAGCCCTGGCTGACCAGGAACATACTATAAAAATTAGGCTGGCCTCAAACTCAAAGAGATATGTCTGTTTTTGCAGTTATAAACAGCATTTTTTGTAAGTTGTTAGTGATTCAAAGTAACTTTCAAAGCTCTTTTCTCATAAATGTGATTATATTCATATCTTAATAATTCTAAATTAATGAATATGTATTCAGTTTTGAAAGCCTGCTATGAATATAGATATACAGAAGTATTATAATTTTTTTTTCCTTTTGAGGCTAACTCCATATATTTGTTATTGAAAATTCCATGTAATCAGGTATGTTAGGGAGCTATGTCTTGTCTGAGAATGTAATATAATGAATATATGACTTCTTTGTTATTTGATAATTTAGTAGGTATTTCTACTTTGTTTTATTGGATTATTATTATTATTATTTTATTTTTAAATATAGGTTGGTTATTGTTATTGTGTTTATTCCTTTGTGATACTACTTTAGAATTTTAACTCAGTAATGTGGTGATGAAAATGAAAACACAAAATGTACAGATAATTCCTGATAGTACTTTGTTATGGTTTACACACAAAATTAACATGATTAAAAAAGTGATTTATTGTAGATTGCTTTCATTCTTATGTATGTTGAAGATTAATAATTTCAGATATATTCTGAGTACAGGTAAGTGTGATATAGATTAGGCTTAAAATAGTTTATATGGTAGAAACAGCCTTTTCTTATTGTTGTTAACCTAAACTTCCAAAAACTAAGAAAGTGAAAATTGGTGTGGAATTGTCAAGTCTGCAAAATATCTTACCTTGAGATTGTATAAGAACTGGTTCTGAATGAAAAGTCAAAACTTCATCTTCCAGCAATGTTCTTTTATTACATGGGACTTGAATGAAAAAAAAAAAAAAAAGAAATCAAAGTACAGTGCAAGGATTGAAAAATTAATACACACTCAAGACCTTTACACCACTGTGCTATTTTAACATAAGCTTCTTCTGTCATGTAAAATCAAAACAAAAAACAAAATGCCAACCAGCCAACCAACCAAAACTAGTTTCAGACCACTATAGTTCAAGCAGGAATATATTACAATTGTATTCTCCTGCAAACTTTCTGTAACTTAAATTTTAAAAATGTGTGTGTGTGTGTGTGTGTGTGTGTGTGTGTGTGTGTGTGTGTATGTGTTGGATGAAGTCATCTAGGAAAAGTTTCTACATAATGGTAAGCATGATATTTTTCTGGACAGTGTTGGTCTTAGAGGTCCCCATTAAAATGAATAAGGATTGCTACTCCTCAAACCTTGTCAGATACTGGGTATATTACCTGCATGCACAATGGAAGCATTGAGGATACCAGTCTGCCTGTATAGTAACCTTGCTTATACACTTACAAAACATATTGACTGCTCTATGCATTATTTCAGGGCTACCAGAGTTTTGCTAGTAAGCCTTTGTAAGAAATACACAGAGGAAGAACTCATAGGCCTTAGATTCTGAATTGTCTAATTTGGTCACAGTGATACAGTGTTCAAATGAACTATAGCAGATTTAATGAGCAATCTAGGACAGAGACACATGTACTGGACACACCAGGGAAGGAGATTACATGTACAGGGACTAATTAGCATGAAATATGAATATATTCATATAAGTCGTCTTGATCTATGGGAGTCTTTCATTATTGGGAATGACTTTTGCATGAAGTTAATGAAGAAAAATTCCAGCTGTATAAAGAATTTTAAAATAGTATTTTTAACTTTTTGAATCTGCAAAGCCTCAATATCTACATTCAAAAAAGAAGTTATAGATTATAAAATAGGATGATCAAATTAATATTGGCCCATTTCTTATAAGTGAAAGGAACAGAAACTGTTCTTAAATAACTAGTCAACTAATTAACAAGGACTCTGATCTTGGTCTCTTATTAGGTAAACACTAAATATTAAGTATTGTCTTATATTTTAATAAGGAAGCATGGGAATAATATATTCTTATGTCAGAGGCACTTTTTTTTTTTTTTTAGCAGACGTTATTTTTAACTGAGAGTAGTGCAGATACTCTCAAGGACATTTTTGTAAAGATTTCTTTATTTATATTATGCATTCGAGTACACTGTAGCTATCTTCAGACATACCAGAAGAGGGCATCAGATCTCATTACAGATGGTTGTGAGCCACCATGTGGTTGCTGGGAATTGAAATCAGGACCTCTAAAACAGCAGTCAATGCTCTTAACCTTGGAGCCTGCACATTTCTTAAATTTAGCTGTTTGGGAAATATAATTATATATATGTGTGTGTGTCTGTGTGTGTGTCTGTATGTGTGTGTGTGTGTGTGTGTGTGTATCTTTAGCAAAGATACTTGTATGCGGAATGATATTTCAAATTGATTTACCACTAAAATGTCTTTTAAATTCAAAATTATAATACACTATTATTATGATACTTATAATAATAATAATAATAATAATAATAATAATAATAATAATAATAATGAATAATTGGTATTTAGGCATAATTTTTTCTCCTTAATTTTGTGTTTAAAACTTTACATGGAGTGTTTGAAATGTAAAAGTACATTTTATAAGTCTTTTTTTAATTGGATATTTTATTTATTTACATTTCAAATGTTATTCCCTTTCCTGGTTTCCCCTCAGCAAACCTGCTATCCCCCCTGCTTCTATGATGGTACTCACCCACCCACCCAGTCCAGCCTCCCCACACTGGCATTCTTCTACACGGGGTGGGGCATCGAGCCTTCCTCACAGGACCAAGGGCATTTCCTCCCATTGATGCTAGATAGGACCATCCACTGTCTTAATCAGTACATTTTTGGAATTGTGATTTTCCCAGGATTCTTCTTCAAAAGTATTTGAAATCCACTCATAAAATACATATCTCATTTTATATTAAAATAATGAATGTTAATATCTCTTTTTTATTTTTCTTCACTAAATTTTTTCTTATAATTTGTTTATACCAACATCATATGACTGGTAATAAAAACTAGTATTAAAGGAAATTGAGAAATTTGCCAATATAAAATTAGAGTGCCAACATCAAATGGAATATTTTCATGGAGTTGCATATGACTGTGCAATCTAGCTAAACCAGACGACATGGTACATGAACACATACCTTATGCACATGAAAATATAAAGTGGAGTGGTAAGTTATTGGAGACCCTGAACCACTTAAAATGCAGCATCAAGGAGAATCAAGTTGTAAATGTTCAACTTTCTATATGTCCTAGTTCTAAACAACTCAAAAATTAAGAAACTGTATTCATTTTACTATTTCTATACCTTTTGAGAGTTAATTATGCAAAAGCTGTCATGAGTTGTACCTGTTAATTTTTTTTACTCCGTTCTTTCCTTCCTTCCTTCCTTCCTTCCTTCCTTCCTTCCTTTCTTCACTTCATATTTTATTCTCCTCCTGGTCCACCCTCCAACTGTTCCACATCCCATACCTCCTCCCCGCCCACTGTGTCCCTGAGCATGCCCCCCCACCACCACCAGACCTCGAAAATCCCTGGGGCCTCCAGTCTCTTGAGGGCTAAGTTCATCTTCTCTGACTGAACCCAGACCCAGCAGTTCTCTGCCATATATGTGTTGTGGGCCTCATACAAACTGGAGTATGCTACCTGGTTGGTGGTCCAGTGTCTGAGACATCTTCAGGTCCAGGTTAATTGAGACTGCTGCTCATCCTACAGGGTCACCCTCCTCCTCAGCTTCTTCCAGCTTTTCCCTAATTCAGCCACAGGGGTCAGCAGCTTCTGTCCATTGGTTGGGTGCAAATATCTGCATCTGACTCTTTCAGCTGCTTGTTGAGTTTTTTCAGAGAGCAGTCATGGTAGGTCCCTTTTTGTGAGTGCCCCAAAGTCTCAGTAATAGTCTCAGACTTTGGGACCTCCCCTTGAGCCGAATCACACTTTAGGCCTGACAATGGACCCTCTTTTCCTCAGGCTCCTCTCCATTTCCATCCCTGCAGTTCTTTCAGACAGAAACAATTATTGGTCAGAGTTTTGACTGTGGGATGGCAACTCCATCCCTCACTTGATGCCCTGTCTTTCTGTTGGAGGTGGGCTCTCCCCACTGTAAGGCATTTCATCTAAGGCCATCTCTCTTTGAGTCCTGAGAGTCTTTCACCTCCCAGGTCTGTGGTACATTCTGGGGGTTCCCCCCATCCTCCTACCTCCTGAGTTTGCCTGTTTCCATTCTTTTTGCTGTCCCTCAGGGCTTCATTCCTTTTCCCCCCACCCAATAAGAGGACATGATCTGGACCTGTTCTTTGTGTGAATATTCTCAACTTTACTTCCCCCATTTCTCCTTTCCAATTTCTAATTTTTTTATGAGTTTTGTTACATCAACCTATTGAGTTCATCTATAAGTAAAGTGTATATAATATATACAGGGAAGTAACTGACCACTTGGTATTTGATAACCAGTCATGAGGATCATTGCTGGAGAAAATGCATTCTCCCTCAATCACCAGTCATTTACTAGTTGTTGCTCTTTATCTAATGGTGAGACCTTGTGAAGTTTCCCCATCTACATTGTCATGATGAATGGTTTGTTTATTGTGCAGTTCTTATTTAGCCAACCATATTATTGAGAGTTCACAGGTAGAGTATCCCTTTCTTGTGGAGAATCAATACCTGACAGTGGGTATCATGGTCTGTCTCTTAAAAATCCCCTTCCCTGCAATGTTTCCTGAAACTTTGTTAGGGTTGTGTTATAGGTGTATAAATTGGAAATGAATAGACTACAGTCACATATTCTCTGCATTTGTTTTCATTAGAGTTCTCTGTAATAGCCTTTGTCTGATATACAAAGAAGCTTCTTTTATGAGGGTTGAGAACTTTATCTTTTGGTTTAAGGATAAGTATTTAGAATAGTGTTACTTGCTATATTATATTGATTTTGGAAATTGCTAGTACTAGGTTGTCCTTTAGGGTCAATTATCTCTCCAGCCATGACTAGCTTGTAGGTTTACATTACCAAGTATGAGTTGTCTCCTTCTGAGTAGGTCTTAAGTCCAAGTAAACATTTGTTGGTTACTTTCAAGATATATATTTTCCAGTTTTGAACTGTTGGGATATCTTGCCAGTCCAGTGATTGTTGTAGTGCTATATTTTATACATTTAAGTTTCAGATGATATCTTTTTTTAAATATATATCTAAAGGTCTTCTTATATGTTTATATTAAATCCCTTACTACCTAATATATTGTTTACTAATTTGGTTTTAAGATATTTTAAAGTAAACCATTGATTTTGTTGAAATAGTAATGGTTGTTTATGTATTAAATTGATGAAACCATATAAACAAAGATAACTTTTTGCAACTGACAAGTTATACTTTAGCTGTATCAGTAACTGAGTGGCATATAATAACTGTAATATAGACAGGCTCAAGAGCAATTATCCAGGTTGTGCTATTCATTATCCCTGGCTTCCATTCAAATGGAGTTGGATGTGTTCTTTTCATACTCTCTGTTTTGAGTCTCCATCTGTGACAGTCTCTTGGCAAAATTTCAATCTACTACTAACTTTTATCTTTGTGGTTGGTACTGAGCCAGTTTTCCATGCTTTGGGAAGGAGGTCCCTATTAATGCATATTTAGTACTGTGGGGCTCTCATGATTGTAGAGACACTAGCCACTATGGTGGACAGTCAAATTAAGGGGTTCAAAGCTGGGTCATGAAACTGAAGCATATCAAATTCTAAGTGGACTTCAAAGTTCATGGTCTAAAATTCTCACTGCCTACGTGAGTGAGATCTAGACACATTGTTTTTCCTTGTTTTCTCATGCACACAACCTTTACTGAGGAATGGAGATCTTGCTGATTCCCTGGTAAACATAATACATTACAGAGCTGTAATAATAGAGATTAACCATGTAGCTTTTTCTGTTTTTATTAATTTATTCTATTACATATTCTAGTTTCCCTTCCCTCCTATCCTCTTAGTCCCTATCCCCCACCTCTCCTCTCTGGATCCACTCCTCCTACATTTCCCTTCACAAATGGTCAAGCCTCCCAGTGATATCAATCAAATGTGGCATATCAAGTTACAATAAATTTAGGCATCACTTTCATATATAAAGGCTTGGGGAAACAACCAGGTAGGAGGAAAAGGGTTCCAAAAGCAAAAGAGTCAGAGACAGCCTCCGATCCCTCTGTTAGGAGTTAAAACAAAACAAAACACCAAGCTACCCAATATAACACATATGAAGAGGGCCTAAGTTAGACCCATGCAGGCTCCGTGATTGTCATTTTTATCTCAGTGAGCCCCTATGAGTCCAGGTTTGTTGATTATGTGGGTTTTCTTATAGTGTCCTTGACCCTTCAACATATAATACTGTATTGAATGATTTAGTTGTGTTTTTTTAATCTTTACTAAATTATAAGGATGAAACTTGACAAATTAATATTGTGTGTGTGTGTGTGTGTGTGTGTGCATGTACTCATGCACAATCATTTAGGAGTGTCTGTCCTCTTATTCAGACTGAGATACTATTATTGAAAACCTTTATGAAACACGTTTACATTTTTATTTACATGGTGAGATAGAAGAAAATGCTTTCCACAGTTTATATATCTTAACAAAGCATATCTCAGTTAATTTCACTTATTATGTCACTTACCACCCTTACAACAGTTTTGTGTGGCATCCCTTCTGAGCTTGGTGAGTTGATGGCTAGAAATAATTGCAGCTTTCTGATGAAATATATAAATCTCTTCTGAACAAACAGGACTGTAGTTCATATCATCAGATGTCAGAATTCTGAGTAAGTATGCCTCCTAGTAGTTTATCTTGTCTGGGTATATGAGGCCAATATATTTAGTATGCTGCATCCAATATATTTTAAATTTCATGTACCTCTCAGCTTATTTAGTCTATATTTGTAAATATTTTCAATTTAATGTATAGGTTGATATGTTTTATATATGTTGCTATAGGCACATATGTACTGCTGCATTTTAGATATTAAAACAATAATGTCATTGGTGTGTTTATTTGACTTCTCATGCCCCCATTTTGTGATATTCTTTCATTAAAATATGTTAATAATCTTTTATCTTTATACATTCATTGCTTTACAAACACTAATTTTGAGAATTTTTTAACCCGATGCCATAGAAAATCTATTGTTCAAGTTTTAAATAGTTTTTGTTATTACAAACGATCATGGTCTTACAGAAAACATTCTGGACTTCCAAGAAAACATTCTGGACTTCCAAGATTCTACTAGTCTTCTTAAGAACCTGGTCTTTGTTGCTTACATCCGAGTCAGGTTGCTCACAACCACTTGTAACTGCAGTTATGGGGTTCTGGTGCAATTATCTGGCCTCTGAAACACACACACACACACACACACACACACACACACACACACAAACAATAACTAATATTAGACAACTGGCACAGTGTGCATGTAGTCTTCTTCTCCAAACCAGGGTTAGATATTGTTGAGTCCAGGGCCTTAAACATCCTGTAGAATTGGGCTTCTGAGCTTTATTCTTTCTTACCAAAATCTCTAACATCATTTGTAACATTTTGCATTAAAATCATAGATTTGTTTTAGTTTGTGAAAAATGTTGATATATTATTAGTGCTTATAATTCTTAAGTTATTTTTATATATGTATGGGTTTTAAAAAATTCATATTGTCCTTTCTATTTGGTACTGCTTATAAATTATCTTATAACTGATAACATCTAGGCCTTTTTTGACTCATTCATTCATTCGCACACTCATTTGCTTTTTTCCACTGTAACTATTCATTGAGAACTTCTCATGATAAAACATTTAAAGAACAGATGATAAAGAAATTTGACAGTATATACATAAATAGTGCTAACATTGAGTAAAGAGTGAGAAAAGGCTTTACACGGGTGAATGAGTTTTTGGCAGAATGAGGGTGGTTTTGCTTGTGAAGTGTTCTCTTCAGATTAAATGTGACTGTCATGTTCCAATTATGTTTCAGATACTTAATTATAGAGAAGTGGATTGCCATTTTCCTTTTTATGATGAGGCTTTCCTATTATAATCCTAATTATAAATTGATAGTTTTATTGTGAACATTGTTTTTCTCAGAAATAATTAATGTTGATTCTGAAAAAAGTGTAAGTTAATAGGAAATTTAGTTCACTTAAGAAATTTCTTATTGCCAAATTTCTCCAAAATATGTATTGATTCATGAGAAACTACAATGCTTTTAGGATTTTTACCCACATCAAACATATTCTTTGCCTACTAAAACAAATCATAATAAATTCCAGCATTATTGAACAGAAGTGAGTTTGTAGTGAATAAATATATTGCTAATGTTGGAATTCATGGTAATTGATTAAAATAAAAATGAATGTGTTTTATATTACTATTTGTATATAGAATAGACATGCATTTGTTTGTGTATTACAGTATCATCACAAATATGTTAAAATACAGAGTCAGTCTGTTAGCAGGAAGTTAAATGGATAGACAAAACGTGATGCACTTTCACATGCATATCCAGCTATAAAAGAAGAGGGTCTATTATTCCATCAGCACTGCAGAAACTGGACAACCTGATGCTAAGTAAAGCTTGTCAGATACAGAAATCCAAATGCCTCATGTTTTCACTAAAGAGCTAATCTTTAATAGAGAGTAGAATTAGAATAGCTGTGGGATCCCAGAAGGGCTGTTTGTAGGGAGAGAAGATGAGGAGCTTTTATCAGTCTGTACATCAGTTGAATATGAACAATAATATCCAACATTCAGCAACACAGTAGAAAATTTTTGCTTTATAGCAATTAAATGAATATATCGAAATAACTTATAGTGGTGTATATTAGTCATTTTTTCACCCTTTGGCATGTATCATAACAATAAGACCTGACATGTTCATTTCTCAATATATGCCTACATTAAAATACCATACCATTGCTACATTGAAATACCATGCTCTATTCCTTGGAAATGTATAAATACTCTGTGCTAACTAATTATCTATCTATCTATCTATCTATCTATCTTTTTATCTAATCTAATCTATCTACCTATCATTTCTATCTAGCTAGCTTTTTATTAACTTCATCTATTTGGTAAATAAAACTGTGGAAAATGCTTTCAGTTTTAAAGAATCACAATTTTTAAGTCTTAGATTTTAAAGCCGTATTCATCTGGCAATCTATACAGTTTAAAATATATGACAATTTCATTTAATTATTTAAATATTTGATGATGTAAGTTGTTTTTATTACTTTTTGGTCAGCTCCACACATGGATATAATTCAGTCTGTCTGATTCTGTCTACTCACACACTTTCCCTTTTCCCCTATCTCTATTGGCCACACCCTTACCTCTTCCTTCCTTGGGTTCATACATATGTTCCTTGTTAAATTAAATGGGTCACAGAACCATTTATTTTTATGTAGAGTACAAGTCTGCTGAATAAAGTGAATATTATCTTTTAACAAATACTTTTTACCATACCCAAGGCCCTGTACCACAGAAAAGTTTACAGATTCTAACTGTTCACATTAGTGTGTTTAGAGTTGTCTTCCTTACTGATAGTTTTCCAGTGAATTACATTTTTCGAGTGTGAGGAAGTCTCATCAGTTTTAGCATTTCAATTTTAGAGTCCTTATGATGAATTATTTTCTACAAAAGGCTATGAGTCTTATAGTTCCTTTGGTATGGTTGTTTTACAGAGAAGTGCCTTTGCTACTTAGCTCAGACTGCTTTAGATACCCTGGACTAAAAGAGAGCTTAGAATTGAGAGAAAGCAAAGCAGGACAACTTTTTATCACTTTTCATGGATGTATTTTATGTTTATCTTTAAGGCTGAGAGCTTGTACATTCTGACACACATCCATGTGTGTAAGCACATGTGTGAGTCAAATTGCAGAAAAAAGAATTTTTACATATAAATTAAGATAGCAATATTGCATCTTTTCTGGCTGACAGTTTTTATTGGACATTTTTGAAACTTAGTTGAAAGTGCTCCATTTATCCTTTTTAATATTTACAAAGTATAACAATACCACTAATACAATAGTGATATTTTTAAAAGGAAAACATCTCCCTATCTTCTGAGCAGAGACTGCCTCTAATTTGCATTTAGAAAGCTCTAAATTAAAATGCTAAAAGGAAGGCAAACAATTCCAGCTACTGCTGCTGGTACTGTAAATAAGACTGGTTTACTTGATATAATTTTGAATGAATACACTTGATATTGAGACATCATGTTCTCACATCATGAAGAGGTAATTCACAGAATAATAGAAATGTTGTTGCTTTGGATATAGTTCCTACCCCTATTGAAATATGAGTTTCTTTCTTCTAGATCATCAAATTCAATTTTGTCATCTCTATATAGAAATAGATGGATATAAAAAAAGTCACTGAATGGTTTGCCTATATTAATGCATTTTCATTTGTGAGCCATTGTAACTGAGTTTCAGCATACAACAGAAAATGTATACTAATGCTTTGTCTTTAAAAATACTTGCTATAGAGAATGAAATTGTGATACTTCATTCAAATATATGGAATATCTTTGAAGATTTTTACATTCAAATTCCTCATATGAACAAATAGGTTCTCGGCATGTTTTCAATTTCCTTTTATAATCTATGCTTTTCATCATGTACGTTTCTTTTTAACCTCTGTATATTTTTAAGCCTCAACCCCCAAATCATGTACTGTACAAAAAAGGCCTTTCTCATAATTGAATCTCAAATCTACAAGAAAATGTCTAAGTCCCCCATTATCAACAAACTATCCTGTATCTGTTTCTATATTATTTCCTATCATTATAAATGAAAATCTTTTCACATGTAGAAGGCAGTTCACTTGTTTCTCTGGTCCATGTCTACCCCTGAATTATATCTGCTATCCCTTACATAGGATTTCATTTTTCATCATTACATGATCATTTTAAGCAGCATATTCTATGTCCCATTATATATTCTCTTGATATAAGGAACCTCAAAGACCTGTTTAATTATTCTCCTTTCCTTTGTTTCTCAGCGAATTGAATCCTATGGACAAACAATGTGTCAATGTTTTGATTGCTCTTCAATTTCCATCTTCTCCACTTAGTTCACTCAAGTTAAACCTTGCTCTCCATTATTGCACTCTCCTTTTTTCCTCAGATACAACAACAGCAACATCAATTTAAGGCTTTTCAATATTTGCTTTACAATTTTTATTTGAACTTCTCAGTAGCATCTTATTCACTTGACCACTCCCTGGTTTCAACTGAAGTTTTAGTGATGTGTTCTGGTAAGTGGACCAATGAATTGGATGTGCAGGATAAAGAATAAAGAAACAAACACAAATGACTTTAATTTCCTTTACCCTATTCAAAATGATAACATATTTATTGAAAATAAAATGATAATATATTTATTGAAAATGGAGAAGGAGTTTATCTCCAGAAATGAACAGATCATTCTTCTCTCTTATTAATTGGTTATCAATGTTAGACAGACCTAACAGTGGAGCTACTAGGAAACTAGACTTAAATTGTAAGAATTAAACAGGCTTAATTATAGACCATTGGCACAAGGATGCCACGCACAATGTGTCTGTATGAATTCACATTCTACAATATTTTTCATGGAGAGGAAATGGAAGTGTAAAGGCCCTGGGTCCTTCTGCCAATTAGAGACAACAAGATGCAGAGAATATTTGTGGGTTGCCTAAGCACAAGCAATTTATCTCTAATGAACCATTTACATGTGAACATTAAAGAAGACAGGGTGGAAAAATGGTAAGAGCTGGAGGACCAGGATGCCACCTGCTACATAGGGAAACGTCACCTGTGAACTCTCAGCACTATGCTTGCTTCACCAAGACTAGCATAAAGACAATACCAATTGGCATGCCAATATGGATGGAAAGAAATTCCACATGGTCCTACTCCTAGTTGAAGTAGGAGAGGTGTTTGATCTCTGCTGAGAGAGGGAGAATCAGTTTCCTCCCAGAATGAGTACCCACAAGTTTGTGCAATCACAATTGGTCGTATCTGAACATATGTTTATGTAAGTCATGCTTGTTAGGTTGTTTATACATGTATATGTATATGCACACACATGTGTGTAAGTCAGGAACTGTTGGGTAGATTTTGTTTCTGTCCCGTAAAGTTGTATGGAAAGATTGAGTCAGTTACTTAGTTCTTTGGTAAGTGAAGACATCTGTCATCAAAATGTTTAAGTGGATACAGGTGAATTAGGCTATCCTGCATCAATTATTTCACAAGAAAATTATATAAACAAATGAGTGATTAAACATCACTCCATGTATTTTTAGAAATAGGGCAATGAAAATGATTTTTATTGTATGTATCTAATTCAGGTGATATATTTGATGAAGACATGTTAAGTGATATGACAATGATGGTTAACTACAATAATAATGTACTTTCTAGCTCAATATGTTGGGTTTACACACAACCCATCACATAATAAGCATACTATATGATATGTAATTGCATCCTGTTTTTAATACACACTTCAATCAAGTGACAGTCAAAATTTTAGGGGATAAAATGACTTTCTGGATTGTTATATAGGTATAGTATGTAAAGGATTTACTTTAAATATTTCAAACGGATTTAAATAATCAAAAAATTGTCTTTCTATATCTTTCTTTTTTAGTTTCTTTCCCCAACTCCAGTTCTTCTTCAAAATCTTTTATTGTGAAATTATTCCTATTCCTATTGCTTATCCTTTTTGATGTTGTATTTTTAAGGAATGGGGACGGATAGAGGAAATGTAACAAGGGCCATCTCTGGATGAAGTGATATAGGCATTTAATGTCTATTGAAAGAGAGAGAGAGACAGACAGAGAGAGAGAGACAGAGAGAGAGACAGAGACAGAGACAGAGAGAGACAGGGACAGAGAGAGAGAGACACAGAGAGAGAGAGAGAGAGACAGAGAGACAGAGAGCGAGAGACAGAGAGACAGATAGTGTATGTGTCTCATTCTTCAGGGACAAGACCCCTGGTAAGTTATCCAATCCCAAGTATCCAACCATAAACACATGTACCGATTCAGCAGACTGTATTTAAATGGTTTTTTGTGTGTTTGTGGTTTTTTTTGTGTGTGTCATTTGTACATAACAATAATAATTAAGAGGTCAATAACTATATAGAAGATGGGAAGGTAGACCCAGGAATTCTTGGAGAGGTTATATGGAGCAGTAGAATTATGGAAATAGAGTAGTCTCATATGAGATTCTCAAAAATAATAACACATACAAATTTGAAAAATAGAATATAAGTCTTAGTGGTAAGTAGATGACTCTATTAGTAGCACAAGAAAGGACGTCCTAAACTTGAAGGCCAACACTCTCATGACAGCCTATTCTGCAGTGCATTCCTGTAATCCTTTTACATGGGAGGTCGAGACAGGAGAAATTTTAGGGCTTTCTTGCCAACCAGTGTAACTAAATCTGTGAGCCCAGTGCTCAGTGAGATAACTTGTCTCACAAGAAAGTATGTTGGAAAGCTATTAAGTAGGACACTGAATGTTCTGTTATCTCCATATCACATGCACACATGGCACTTGTTCACCTTCACATACATGCTTGTGTGCACCTTTCCACACAATCATGTACACACATGCAAAAACACAAGGTATGTGTCCTTTTCTTTAGCTGAGAATTAACTTTGCATATGTCTACTTTTCATTTCTATTTAGACACAGGGTAGGTTTCTTGATGTTAAATATGGAAATACACAAGATCTGCCTGCCATCATTGTTGAAGCCTGTATTTCCTTCATGTTGAGTATATAATTATTTTTTGTTGAAATTAATAAGCAGTTTGTGATGAATAATAAAGGGCAATAACATTCTTATCTTCACCAAAATACTCCCCTAAGTTCTTTAGATTTTCCATAGTAATTATAAATGATGAGTTGAAAATGACAGTACATCCTTCACACATAATAGTTGTCACCATACTTACCACTACAACACTGAAGCAAGACTCTTATGTTGGTCATTCTGTCTGCCCCCAACCCCCATCTTTCTGTCATCCACTAGTCAGTATCACCAGTGCAGTTGTGTAAATTATTTTTCATTTTTATTATTTAGCATTATTATTCAGTATTATAATAATCTTTTGAAAGCATTTTATTTTTACTTATGTATGAGGACTCGTAAATATACACATAAACTTCCAGTGACTACAGAGTTTAGATGTGTTGAGTCCCCTGCGGGTGAATATATAGGTTGTTGTGAGCCACCTCTCATGCCTTCTAAAAATTGAATTCTGGTCCTATTCAAGTGTAGTTCTCAGACTTCATCATTGAGCCATCTTCCAGCACATAGTATATTATCTTGTTGTTTGGTTTACTTCCGAACTTTTCAGTAAGGATCACCAGATGCTATCCTTGAAACATTCCACTATTTTTAGAACTATTAGATTACTTCATAGCAATATAAAGGCATTTTAATTAAATCTAATAATCACATTGGGTAGTATCAACATTAGTATTTCTTTGGAGAACTAGGTTCCTATTCATGGGGCATTGTATAAAAGTCTGCTATCTAAAATAGTAGGTATATGTCTCTATCTTTCATAAGGCAAGAAATCAAAATTTACTTTTAAATTAACAGAGTATAAAATATTTTTTAAAATGCCTGAAAAAGAATTTTCTTACTTAGGACAAATTTGGAGTTTTTAGTTATATGTTACCCATGTGTCTTAGTCAGGGTTTCTATTCCTGCACAAACATCATGACCAAGAAGCAAGTTGGGGAGGAAAGGGTATTTAGATTACACTTCCATGCTGCTGGTCATCACCAGAGGAAGTCAGGACTGGAACTCAAGCAGGTCAAGAAGCAGTAGCTGCTGAAGAGGCCATGGAGGGATGTGTCTTACTGGCTTGCTTGCTTCCCCTGGCTTGCTCAGCCTGCTTTCCTATAGAACCCAAGCCCACACCACCAGCCCACAGATGGTACCACACACAAGGGGCCCTCCCTCCTTGATCACTAATTGAGAAAATGCCTTACAGCTGGATCTCATGGAGGCATTTTCTCAACTGAAACTCCTTTCTCTGATAACTCCAGCTTGTGTCAAGTTGACAAAAAACCAGCCAGTACACCATGTCTCGGGTCCAGATGTAGGTAACTTAAAACTTATATGATATATGAGATAGGCGTGTGTGTGTGTGTGTGTGTATTATTGTAATTAATAATTTTAATTGTAATATATCACAACATTATAGAAATATCAAACAAGTGTACCAATATATGGAAAACTGCTGATTTGCCTGTTAATCATATATCAGTTATGTTAATATATAATTGAGTTACGTCATTAACTCAAGTAAATGAGAATTGAAAGTATTAAACAGAATTAGACAAAGAGTTTTAGTGAGAAAGCTGGATCTTTATCTACCTCATAACGTTATAGCTATTCAAAAGACTAATTCAACATAGAGTACAATAAGTAGTTAGAAACCTTAATTACTTTATGTTTAATTTTTTTATTCTCAACGTTGAAATCTTTGGATTTTTATATAATTTCCTCTAAATGGTAATTCTATATTTTCTTAAGTAGTTTGTAATTGAGAAATACCATTTGCTGAAACAAATGTATACATGTTCAGTGAATTCATTATTCTGCTTTATTTTCTGAAATTGTGCTTATTTTACTTTCTGATCCTCTCATAAGTATGATAACTGATCATAATGCAAATAGGCTTATGGTGATCCACAGCAACAAACATGAAGTTCCCATTCTTTCTATTTGACAAGAGCTAGTAATTGAGCATTTTGTATATGCAAAGCACTGTACAGAGAGCTCTCTTGCTTTTATGTTCATTAGAATTGCTGCTATTTCCACTAAAGTTCATGGTAGAGTCCATGCCCTTTCTTTCCAACTGCATTAGATTAGCTTGCCAGGTTACATTATTCATTAGGCTTCTTAGACATGAAGCCTGAGACTGAACTTCATAGCATGACAGTATTTGATGTCTTTATTCTGTTATCAGTGTCTTATCTCTTAAAGAAAACAAATATACTTTTAATTTGTTCTGTCTGTAGATTTATTCTGTAAGAATTTCTCCTTTGTTAATCATTCAGTTTTTTGAAGTGTACATTGAAATTAATGGTGTTCTTTTTTTCCTTCATTGTGATAGTGATTGTTAAATGCTTGCAGTTTGAAATATTTTCCGGGAATGTCCAAACTGGGTGTGTCTTAAGTCCAATGCTTCTTTTCCATTCATCTTTTCCCTTTATTGCCACAATTTTGAAACATATTTTCTTTTTATTGATTCTTGTTTAAAGACTAATCCTGTATTCTCCCTTGGCTTCTTCAACAACAATAGCCTAATTACGATGGTATGCTCATGGAATTTTACTGGGAATTGATGAATCAATTTGAGCTCAAGTACTCACCAATAATTGAACCAAATATATATATTTGTTCAGTTATTTGAATTTTTAAAACCTTCTCAAGAAAGGAAATAATCTTACCACTAATGATGAAATTGGAGTCATTATTGGAGTTTATGAAAATGTGTCAGAAATATACTTAGCTTAAGGGTACAAAAGAACTTTGTTATGCTCTTTGAGTATTACATTAAACTAGATCATTGCCTGAGGATCCTATTTATTATGTCCATCTGATTTAGGAGTTTTGGTACTCCTTTCTCTTTTGATTTGTCTCATCTTTGTAAAACCTGTCATTTCTTTCTAGCTTTCTTTTTATGGTGCCATAGAATACCTGAACATTAAATATGCTTAGCTAAATTTTTGTTGATTCTAAGAGAATAATCTAGGATAGAATTATATATATATATATATATATATATATATATATATATATACACACATATACATTGAGTATATATACATATACACTCAAATTTGAGTGTATATGAGTGTATTTGAGTGTATATACATATACACTCAAATTGAATTGTGGGGATAACATGATTATTAGGTTTGTAAAATTATTTTTGTGAGAGTACCAGTTTCAGACTATGGAGGTAGGACCCTGAGAGCACTTGTGTATTTGAAACTCAGCAGCTTTTCCTGCCAATTAATTTCAGTAGTTATAAATTCTTAAGAAGATATTTTTAATCTGGTCTTATGTAATGTATAGAAAAGTGTGACTATAATACATCTTTTGTTTAATTTTTTTTTTAAATGTACTGACGGCTTGAAATTTCTACAGAAAATCATTTTCCCCTTCTATCTTTTAATTAAGGTGACATTGAGAACTTATTTAAATATTAAGATTTTAATTCTTAATTGTATAATTTCCCTGGCCAGAGTTATTAAATCTTAGGATTCAGGTAGGATAGAAATTCAATGTAGGCATCTTTTTTATGAACAAAGCTATACATTTTGCATTGTTTCCAGGTGGTTCTGGGAATAAGGAATAGATTAGGAAGCTGATGGCTTGATGAATTTGAGGACTGATGTTTATAATAGATGCTTCCAAAATGTGGATTATAAAATATTTGGAAGCATATTTGTACAGAGATAAAAGTTCTGGTTTAATACTTTAGGCGATATCTATTGCTTGCTGTCTTGCTTTTGTCTCCTTTCATTTCCTTCCCTCATCTGTTTCCTTCTTTCCCTTTCCTTTCCTCCTCACCCCATTTAATGGCTCATGGACTTTATTCAATTGCATTTCCATCCCTTAAACATGGCCAGATAGATTTGTAAGGCTACTTGCTATTACTACTGTTATTTCAACAATATAAAGGGAAACTGCAGCCATGTGACTCTGTTAGACTCATACACGTGGAGTGTGATGGTGACATTTTGTATAATCTAATGAGGCTGCCTCTAAGGCATACACTGGAGTCAATCTGTTTTTTTTAAAAAATCCCTTCTCAATTTTTTTTTTTTTAAAAAGAAGCCTGGTAATTTAAATGATAATTCAGTTTATAAGTTCAATATAATAATTATGAATATAATAACCTATAGAATCAAAATAATAAATCCTATCATATAAAAGATACCCTTTTACTTTTGAGAATATAACATTCCTGTCTTTATACTTCCAACTATCCTGTATACTCCTCTTCAATCTCATGTAAATTCCTAGGTCATAAAAATTACTTTTGTATGTACAATAAGGTCAACAAATATATCTATGTTACCTGTGAACTCTTCTTTTTATATACATTTTCCCCCTTCTTGCGTTCTGATATTCTAGAATGTGGACTGTTCGAAAATTATTTCTTTTCACTCTAAGCTCCATTTCTTATCATTTTTTTCCCTTGATCTGTCAGTGATATACACTGGGTAATTTCTTCACCTTAATCACGCAGTTAATGAACCAATCTTTTTCCCCCTGGGGGATATCAGTTTTCAGTTTTATTTAAACACATAAACACACACAAACACACACACACACACACACGCACGCACGCACGCATGCACACAGACACCCGCACTAGTATGCACACAAAGAAACACCTGTGCACTCATTTTCATGTGAAGACTTTGTTAGTATTAAGTCATTTTACTTGGCTCTGTTACATTGTAACATAAAATAAATATGTTTATTAATATGTACTAAAGTTTTACTCCATTTATTTCTTTAAAATCTTGAACATTCATGTTTCTTACATTTGTTTCAGTACACATAGGTATTTTAATTCCTTTCATGAAGATTACTGATCTTTAGAAAAGATTTCTGGTCGCATTTACTAAGATTACACCAACCTAAATTGGTGCTGTGCTTTTTATTTTTCCCTGACAAGTATGGATCCCAGATGGGTTTATTTGTCTTTATATATGACTCAATATACTGTTTAATTTTTTTTAATAGGGACAGTATATTTTCTTTTTTAAAAAAAATTGGATATTTTCTTTATTTAAATTTCAAATATTTCCCCCTTTCCAGATCTCCTCTTTGGAAACTTCCTATACCTTCCCCCCTCCCCTGCCTCTATGGGGTATTCCCCCACCCACCCACCCACCCACCCATTCTCATCTTCCCTCCTTGGCATTCCCCTACACTGGGGCATCTAACACCCTCAGGCCCAAGGGCCTCTCCTCCCACGGATGGCCAACAAGACCCTCCTCTGCCACATATGTGGCCAGCACCATGGGTACCTCCATGTGTATTCTTTGGTTGGTGATCCATTCTCCAGGAGCATTGGGGGGTCAGACCAGTTGACACTGTTGCTCCCTCCATGGGGCTGCAAACTCCCTCAGCTCCTTCAGTCCCTTCTCCAACTCCTCCATCTTGGACCCCATGTTCAGTCCAATGGTTGACTGCAACTATGCTTTTTAAATTTTAACTTTCTTTTATTCTCATGTACATTTGTGATTTTGACCTGTATTAACATTGGTGTTTTACTTATCAATTATCAGAGAAGAAGTTTACCTTTTCCACTCCATACCAAGTGCTGATATGGGCAGGGATAGTTTTTCTTTCAAGCTCCCAAAGAGAGGAGCAAATTCCTATCTAATTTTCTGTTACTCTGAGATATAGTTCAGTGTGACTTCCAGACCATTTTCTTTTTCCTTTTCTACTCTAATCAGGGACATAGCTTGATTTCTATTTCCCATACAGAATCTTGGCAAATTGAAGCTTTAGCTAATCTTCACTGAAGGTCAAAACTCCTGCTTCTCATATTTATCCTTCTCTCTTCACTTTACTCTGCTTTTGGTATCTAGGTATTGCTTTTTTTGTAAAATATTATTTATATTATGTTATTCTTAAATATTCATAACATTTAATTCTTTTCATGAGAACCTTATTATGTCAAGATGTATATTTGACCATACTTTCTTTGTTTCTTTCTTTCTTTTATATTTATTTATTTATTTAGTTAGTTAGTTAGTGAGTTAGTTAGTTTTTCGAGAGTGACCATACTTTCAGAAACAGCATTTCAGGGAAGAATTTTTACATTAAAATTTGATGTCCAAATTATTTTATTATTATTTTATAGCTTTTGGTACATTTGAATATAGAAAGTATTCTACCTTGTTTTTTTCTTGTTAAACTTAACTGAATATTAATACTCATTTTAAAATCTATTTGAGAATTAGAATAATTATTGTTATATTTTTCTATAAAAACATGTTTTTTTTATTTTCCAATGTATCTCACTCAGTTCACATTCTTAAGTAACATAATAATGCTTTAAATAGGAGAAGTTTAAAACAACATAAATATAGTATATGCAGATATTTGTATTATGAATGGACCACTAATTATGAATTCATGTGTACTTCTATGTGACTTATGGTTTATTAGATCATGACTATAGAGACCTTGAGTAAAAGCTTCCTACCTGCACTAATAGAAACTGCTTGTCATGTAGGGTGACTTCACACTAGAAAATTTGCCACTGTAAAATCTGCCACTAATAATGGATTGATAAGGTAAATTCAAATGCCAGAGTAGGTTTCCTACAAAAAAATGGAAATCAAAAAATAAAATAGATTCGCTGTTACTAAATATAATACATATCAATGAATGCTTGCCGTATTGTAGATGCATCTTATTTATTCATACACCTGTTGGAGTTCACTTGCTGCAAAGAACTTGCTTTGAAACTTTGTTAATCTACGATTTCAACTTCTAACTTCTATCTAAGAAATCCTGGGAACTAGAGTAGTGGCTTAGTGCATAGGGGAAATATTTTATTCTTGTGATGGACCTGAGTTTTGTTTCCTGCGTGTCCTTTGGGTGGCTCATACCTGCCTAGAGCTCCAAATCCAGGGAAATCTAGAGCCTCTGCCCTCTGTACAAATCTACAGTTTTGTATACACCCAGCTGTCCACTCACTGACCCCCCACATATATCTTATATTTGTACATACCCACACATGCTTATATAATTAAATAATATTTGTTATAATCCTTTGTTACATATCAAAGTAATTTTCATTTCAGAACATAAAACCTTCTATTGAATAAGCATTATTTTTGTAACCTACTAAATATCCTAAATGGCATTCATTTCTAGTGATCTAAAGATGGTCGAGTTATGGATGATATCTCTCAGATTATCATGCAACATATTGGAGAACCAGACATCTGAAGTAATGATAATGCAGTTTATTAACTGCTACACCATGATAGGAATAAAATATTGTAGAATCCCATAAGGAAAAAAAATCACTAATTCTCCTTTAAATGTTCAGCAAAGAATTCCCAAGGAATTGGCATTTTAATCCAGCCAAATATGTTCTGCTCTAGAAAGTACATGATACAGAATACTTGGCAAAGATACTCAGTCATAGAGTCTCCTAACTTATCTATGATGGATGAATATTGTACTATGTCTGAAATACTGGGGAACTAGGTTATTTATTTTTTTTTTTAGTTTTCTTGCACCTAAGGTTTGCAAAGTCATAATTGTTACCCCATTTTTGTTTAATAAGAAAGAAATAAAAATCAGCATTAACATCTTGGTGTTTGTAAAAGATAACCCAGCACTTAGCATTTAGACGAATTTTAATAAAACTTTAAAACAAAATTTAAGAAAAATAATGTAAATTCATAGCACTAAAATATTAAGTGTATGTATATTAAGTATATATAGTATATATAATATATATAAAGTATGTATGTATAGTTAAGTATATATGTATATCTATTAAATCTATGAGTATATATACATATATTAATATATATCAAGTACTTATATAAAATATTAAGTGTAGGAGCTATATATCTTATGCTGTGGTTTAAGTAGGTAGCATGGAAGAGTAAATAGATCAAAAAAGTATGGGCTTTGAAGATATTGAGAAGAAATTTTCAGTAACAAATACAATGACTAAATTAATAAATACTGTACTTATGGCTACCAATTTATATCAAGAATGTTAATAGAGTTGAAAGATTACAATGTTGTTCCTATCTTGAATTATAAACTATCATATTTTGAATCAGTAAGATAAATTGTAGGAAATATTGAGAAATAGAAATTTGATTAATTTCTCATGTAAGAAAACAATACATGCATTTTTTAGTGTTTAGCTTTATGTAGATTCTACTGCAATATGTACGTTTATGTGTTTCAGCTTCATTAATTACATGATTTAAAGGGTTTCAGTGTGGCTAAGTACTGTAGATTCATCTGTAATAGCCTTTACTAATGCTAAACTGTTTAATAACTGCCCGAAATACAGCATTTTCTTTTTTCTATATCAGTCAGGATTTTTATTACTACTATTTAATATTCTTTATTTTGTCAGCAGGTCAGTCATTCCCAAAGAGACTGTATATTGGGGTACTTTCCTTCTACTTTATATGAAAATGTAGGCTGTATGTAATTTTTAGTATGGATTATGAAATTATTAGAATTGCTTAAGCAACGTATATACCCGGATCTTTCATTTTAAAAACATTATTCATCACAAGCATTCAAAGAAAGCTCATACTGAATTGACATCTTTTGGAAAAGTTAATTTATTGCATCTTGGTTGAATTATGATTTAATATAAGTGGAAATGGTGAATGATTCATGAGTCTGTTCTTTTATTTTAAGAGATACTTTCCTTGTACCTTCTATAGTACTACAATTTGCTATGCATAGTATGCTCACATGTAATTAAGGAACTCCTTTGTTTTTACTTCCTACTCTTGTAGGAAGAGTCTTGCATTGTTTCAAATATTTCTTGGGGGCCATGAAATGTGAAATGGCATTTAGAGATATTCCAATTAAGTACTGTTCACTATGTTTTATATTTTACATGCCACTTCACCTAAACACAACAATAGGCAAAAGTGCTAACAGAGAGTTTGTCAAAACAGAATCTTTTCCATGAAGAGGTAATATGGTCATTACAGAGTGGGAACATACTGAGTGAGAAACTCATTTAATAAAATATAAAAATATGATAGTATCATTAATAGCTACTGTTAGAAAGGGGATGGAATATTTGCGTTGAGTGCTGTTACTGAACAGTAAGTCATGCTTTGCTCAAAGAGGCATAGGACGATACAAATAACCCTCTTTCATACACAATTTAAAGATTTAATTGAAGTAGTAATTTGGCATCATGTTTGATATTCCAGGTCCCTTAGTGCTAGTGACTATTTCCTGGAACTATTTTCTACCTTGTGGATTATGATCTCCCCACACACCACCATTGGGAAATTTACTCTACCTTTAATTGTATTGATTGACATCATTTGAGACAGCATGTCTTTTCCCTATATCAATACAGAAGTTGTTTGGAATTTCTTTTTTTAAAAAAAAAAAAATGCCACAAATGTAATCAGTAAGTCACGAGAGCTACCTGTTGTCTTATTGGCAGGCCACCTACCTGATCCATCTGTACTTGGACTGGAGAGAAGCCTTAAAAACTACTATTAGGTTTCTATGTTGTCAGATTTCATACATTCAGGACACCATGGTCAAAGGATGATAGCCAATTTATTTCCTTCAGTTAATAATGTAACTACTCATATTTCATGTTCACAGCAAGGTGACAAAATTAAATAGTGTTCTAGTCTTCATTAGCAATTTTCTATGTAATAACTCTTTCAATGCCCATAAACTGGCATGGTTTGCTGTTTCTGTGCCATTGATCATTGAGCACACCACTTTTGCTCTTTGATTGTCTCCCATTGATGGTCATGTTGTCGTGTTCCTTTCACAATAAAGTTGACAGAGCCTAGTGGAATGCATTTGTTACATGCATTTTTAAAAGACTTCCTCAAATTTTATCCTTATGCTAGTATAGTGCTATGTTATACTTTTCATATGACATGAGAAAATGATATTTTTTTTCATTAGGGAAACAAGAAGGTGGAGTACCTGCTTACTATCTGTGCTGTCTTTATTTTCCTATTTAATTTTGTTGAAGAGCAATTTCACGAAGCTTTGGGCCATTGTATCACCTTGTCTCATTCCATTATAGATATTGATGCAACATGGATCACTGAACAGTATAATCTCTTTTGCACAGTTTCTATTGATCTTGTCCAGTAAATCATTGTATGCTGGGTTTGTTCTGAAATCATTTAGAGCATAAAAGCTCTTCTTGAATTTGAAAATCAAGTACCTTCCTGTAATAGGCAAGTTCATACAAAGTTACAATTCACTCATTTTGTCTTGTTCACACCATGGCTAGAAATACTTTTCCCACTAAGTGTCTGAAAGAAGTGCTGTGTACTCACTGCTTCCATTTGAAGCTTTCTTGTTTTCTATAGTACATCACCATTAGTTTCCTTTAAATCACTGTGTATAGTCTGTAATGACCTATTTTCTTCTGAACTTTTTGTTTTTCTTGGACTTAGAATATGCTTGCCCTCTTATGATGTGACATTGTCAATTTCTCTTACTGAACTGCTTTGTCTTACTTTGAGGACAGCACACATTCCACTTTCTTAACACATTTTGGATTATGTCTCTCCTCATTGACTATATTATTCCTGCTCTGAGCCTATCCATAGTAGTCATTATTGCAAACACTCGGAAGTCACCTGGTCTTCAGATTCACATTTACTTGCACTTTCACTGTCTTTTCACTATGATTTCTCAAACATTCTATTCCTCTAGAGGAGGAATTGATGGGGAAGATGAAGGACAGTCTTGTTAAGAATTTTTGACACAATATAACTATGTACACATACCTATGCATTAATCAAGTTGAGCAGTAATAGGGAAAGGCCATTATTAGTGGTGTAGGTGAAGATAAAGTAGAGAAAGTTTCATAGGGACAATCATAGCTTGTTTTTGTCCTAATCAACAGAGAATGGTTCTGCAGCCATACATGTGAAACTCAATTTTTTCCGCAGATACTTAAGAGTCCTCTTGCAACTTGTCTATATTAATTATATTTACCTTTATTATACAGAGGGAAGAACTTTCAGTTAAAGTGGCTCAAGTGCATCCACCTGCATCAGTCACATAGAGTAGCAGTGTGCAAAATAACTAACCCTGAAGCAACAATATATTTAAAATGAAAATATTCTAAGAACAAGAATTCACACATCTTCTAAATAAGCATAGTTGTTTATTTTCTCTGTTTGCTTTGACCTATTATATCTAATATGTGTGGATTTTATTGAGCAACACTTCAGATATCTACCCTTCAGTGTCTCATCAAATTCACTTCCATATGATTTAAATGGAAAGCTAAATACATTAATGTTTCTTTCATTCTTTCTCAAGCATTGACAAAGCAAGCTTTAGAGTTCATTTAAAATACATTTTATTAAAGTATATTAATTGTACAATTGAATGTGTTTTATGATGACATTTCCAAATGTGGAAAATGTCCACCATGGAAACTTTTTTTCCAAAATGATTTTAAGTAATGTTATAGAAATCTAGTGTATGCCGTATTTGCCTATTTGACACAGATTCATTCATTCATTCTCTCTCTCTCTCTCTCTCTCTCTCTCTCTCTCTCTCTCTCTCTCTTTCTCTGTGTTTGTGTGTGTGTTGCATCTGTGTCTTGTCTGTTTTTGACATTTTTGTTCCATATTTTATGTATTGACTTCTTCCTCTTTCCCTGTAGTTATAACCATTGCTTAAGTTTAGATTCAAAGCATTTTAGGCTAAAAGCAGAGAGGTACACTTTGGCAGCAGCCATAGGGAAGCAACAATGATGACCTACAGTGTTAGGACTGAAGAGGCTAGGATGAAGTAAAGGCCAATCTAATGGCAAGCACAGCATGTTTGAAATGGTTTAGGAGGAAAAAGAGCCAGCAGGTTGCTTTCCTGATCCAGACAAATTCATTTGCTGTTTGTGACTATTAGCAGCTGCTTCTTATCTGGGCTATTACTTTCTCTTTTATCTTTAAAAAGTTTGTGGCAAAACCTTAAATTACCAGTATTTCTTCTTAATAATGCCATAATGAAAGTTTCATTTAAACTTTATGAAATTTGTTTTTACTTTTACATTGTAATAGCTCTACCTACATTTAATACATTTTCCTACATTTTATACATTTCTAGAAACTAGTAAAAATTTTGGTCACTACACATGAGTTTACAGTGTACAATTTAGCAGTGTTGTTCATAATTATTGCATTTATCTTACACATGCCATAATAAATATAATGGGACTCTTGGCTATTTAATTTGTGTCCTCAGAAATTAATGAGAGCTACACAGTAGGCAACACCTAATTGTTTTTCAATAAACTGCTATGTTTATGTTCTGGTATGAGATTTACTTTTTGCACTAGTGTTAAAATACTATATAGCACCTAACATTTTATTATTAAAGAATAGTTCTTACAGGAAATGGTTTCCATAGGTTGTCATTATTCAAGTACTTTTTAATTTAGTCCTTAAAGTATTACAGTTCAAACCGTTTCTGCCATTTACAATAATAGAGCACATGATGGAAATTTCTTGCTAAATGAAGGCATTGATGGTGATATATTTAAAGGTACACACGTGCACACACACACACACCACGCACAGAGAGGAGTGAGAGGGAGAGAGAGGGAAAAAGAGAGAGAGGGAAAGAGAGACTAGGTGGACTCAATATTAAACTGTGGCCACTTGTTTAATATAAATTTAATCATTTATTTTGTAAGGAACATTTATGGTGAAATCAGGTGAACGTTATTCTCATTATATGTAGTTGGTATCATTATATGACTAACTAGGAGCCCGGCCAAAAGTTATTTGACATAAAGCAGAGTTATTATATTAGGAATACATACTGTGATTAGAATTTTATCCTTTGGATCTATTGGTCTAAAACATACAGGCTTTGGTATGACTGTGTAGTGCATAGTAGCATTGAGACTAAGCCGTAGTGTGCTTGCTTGGCATTTTGGGTAGCTCATCTCAGGATTTAGACTAAATGGCTCTTTGTTTTTTTTTTAAGAGTCTAACAGTTATTTTTGGGATCAGCTACTGTTGACCAAGAATAAACTATTTCTTACTCTTTTATGTAGTCCAAATCCTTACCTGCCTTGGCTGTTTTGTTAACAGATAATTTAGAAATGTTTACAGACGGAAGAAGTTTGGGTTTTTTTGTTTGTTTCTTTTTTTAGCCACTGTGTACTTTCCAATGGCAGAATTTGTTCTTTTTCTTCTACTCTTGTGACAGCCACAACTATCTATAAAAGGGAAGAGGCAATTTATGCAATAACCATTTTAGAATTTTATATACACAGTCAGTTTTAATTAATGTGTGAAATGTAGTCCTATTTATTCTAGAAATCCATATATATCTATGAACTATGGAAATATATGAAACATCCTTGAATTAAGAATGTACTTGTTTTTAAATGAGTTAAAATTAAGAAAATCATTGACATTGTGGATCACCTATGATTGACCAAGAATTTTCCTTTAATGTTAGATTTTGCTATTTAAAGGAAATGTAAAGACAACTTGAGGATTATTATTGAAAGTTTTTCTACCTTTTTCAATTTGGGGTTCATTTGTGGAGCTATCACAGGGTGAATGTTTTATATGCTTTAGACCAGTTGATTCAAACTTTGTTAATAATCCATGAAGTTTTAAAGATGTATCCATCCTGAGACCTTTCCTATGGCAGATCTGATGTTCTTATTCAATAGGAATATGTATAGTTAGAATTCACATTGTAACTAAGTGATAGAAAGAATAGAAGAATGAAGACATGGTGTCAGGTATTCTTCCAAAATACTGGGTGATGTAACAAGGAAGAATAATAGATTGAGATGAAAAAGAGTCAGGGGTCTGTCCTAAGAATAGAACTTTTATGCTTACTTAAATTTCCTTCTTCTCATGTGTTTGTCCATATCCAAAGGCCTCTTACATACTACTTTTCTGCTTTCAAATCAGAAATCACCTGCAGGCTAAACCTAAGTTTAAGAACAAAGAAGAAACGAAAAGTTCAGGTACTCTATTTTACTCTCGCCCAAAGATTTTCTAATGCTTCGATCACCTTCAACAGATTACATGGATGTAGCTTCTGAACTAAAGAAAATTACTGCTGAAAGATAAAATTGAAAGCTGTTGGAACCCAAATGGCAAAAGAAGAAACAATATAGCTCTGCTTATTTCCCATTGAGCTCAGCCAGCAACAAACCAAATTGAAACACTCAGTAACACTTTTATGTGCATAAAGCAAAAGAAGAATATTAGACAGAATTCAAAGCCTAGATTCATATGACTTGGGAGGAGGGGTAGAATTCAGTTTTTCAGTTTACCTTAACTCATTGAATCACAAGTGAATCATTACCAAACATATTCAAACCTAATAATAATAAAAAAGTAGAAGTTGTTTTTTCATAATTCCATTGCTGTTGATTTGCTTTGTGATTATGTTACATAAAGACACTTAATAACATCATGGAAGAATATAAGAGGAGTAAAACAAAAGATCCTTACTTTAGTTTCAGATGAGGTGATTTTTGTAGGTTAGACTCACTTCAAAAATCATGATAACTATAAATGTGATGTGTTATATGAATGCTTTTTGAAAACCAGGTTTGTTAATAAACAATTATTATAGGGCACTTCTAAATATTTATTTACAAGGAAAGTGTTGAACATTTGCTAACATTTTCAAAAGAATAAATAAGAACAAAAGGAACTCCTTTGCAAAGGAAAGGGATAAGGCCTTGCTCATTTATGCGACCCCTCCTATGTCACACGTGAGCAAATGGAATACTTCAGGACAAATCTGTCTGGGCATGTGGTTTTACAAATAAGTGATTTTATTTTAATGTTTCCATGCTCATTCATTTTCTTATTTTATATGGCTGTTTCATACTGAAGTGGCTGAGTTGAGCATTTGGAACAAAAGCATTTTGATCTGTAAAGACAAAACGAAAATGTTTACTCACTGTTGCTGCAAAAATTGTTTTGTGTTTTATGTTTTGTGAAGCTTTTGCATGTGTTTTCCCTTTATTTCTCATACACCACAGAGAAGACACATATTGATCCTATATGGTAATAACCCACTAATTATTTTTTACCTCTAAAGTTACTGCTGCTTTTCCTGTAGTATAGTGATTTCCACAGTACTGACGCCTTTTGCTTAGCCTAAAGTTTTAAAAGGCTCTCACCTTTGATGTTGAAATTTGACAGTGGTGGTAGAGATGGTCAGGTAGCCTGAAGGCATTCTTTGTCTTGATATTCATTGTACATGTTCATTTTCTGAGCGTGTTGTGATGCTGTCAACAGTCCCCTTAATTTTAATGTAGAGATATTTGTAAGCCTTTAGATCCCCGATATTGTGACCAGTCTTCTCATTAAAATTGTTTATACACTAACAGAAACATCATCATCACTTTGTCAGTCTTGATTAGGAAAGAATTAAATAGATTAGAGGGAGAGAGAGAGAGAGAGAGAGAGAGAGAGAGAGAGAGAGAGAGAATATGAATATACAGAGTGCCTCATGCTGAAATACTGGCCACTAATTCAGAAAACCCATTTTATGAAATTCAGGATACCATAAAGAATAAAAAAGTTTGATTTTTTTTTACATATTTACTTATTATTACTTTTATATTTTTCAGTCCAGTCAGTACCTGCCTCCTGGTTTGCCCTCCCACAGTTCCTCATCACATTCCTCCTTCCCCTTTGTTCTAAGAGTATGCCCCCATCCCCACTCCACCCTCCACCAAACCTCCCCACTTTCTAGGGCCTCTAGGGTTAGTTGTATCTTCTTGCACTGAGGCCAGACCAGGCTGTTTGTGTGTCAGGGGGCCTCGGATCAGCTTTTTGTTTGTTTGTTTGTTTCATGTATTTATTTTCTTTTTTTTCATTCTTTATTTACATTTCAAATGTTTCCCCTTTCCAGATCTCCCTTTTGGAGCCTCTCCATTCCCTCCCTCCTCCCCCTGCCACTATGAGGGTATTCCCCTACCCACCCACTGCCTGGTTGGTGGCTAAGTATCTTAGAGATCTCAGGGGACCGGGTTCGTTGAGACTGCTGGTCTTCCTATGGGCTCATTTGATATTTAGTGCTCAATAATACACAACAGTGTACTTTGGGCATCAGGAGGAATTCTATTAAAAATTTTAAATTATAAGCCATTTAACTCTTCTTTGTTGCCTTTTACAAGTTTGTGTCTGGGGACTTTGTTTTCCAAAAATGTACAAAGCTGGTATTGTTATGTACTGAATATTTGGTTTCTTCCAAGATTCACTAGTTGCATTTCCCTTTAAGTGTGATGCTATTTGGTGATGGGGCCTCTGGGGAACTAATCAATTTAAATAAGACATAAGGTATGATCAGGCTCCAATGTTGTGCTTATATGGTAGGGCTCACTCTCTGGCTTTGACCACACACTAAGGAAAAGCAAAATAAGGACATAGGAGGATGGTGACTTGTAAGATAAGAAACCACAGAATGGAACCCTGGTAACACCTTGATCTTTAACTTCTTCTAGAATTGTGAAGAAGTTAAATGTGTGTTGTTTAAAGTTACCCAGTCTACTGAATGTTGTCACACCTCTGTTTGCCTAATAAAAATAAGTAGCATGATTAATTGTTAGGCGATTTTTTTCAGTGTCATACATAGTTGTAGTTATATGTATGTATTAAATCTTGCTCGAACAAGTTAACTGTATTCCATATTAAACGAAATTGAGTACAAGATTTGCAACAGTCTAAAATTGATCACAACAAAATCAAAGCAGCTTGTGTATGATAGTTGTCCAAACAATAATCTCTGCAAGAAATGTCTTCATAGCCTAAAAGTACTAGAATTTAACATTATATTATTTTTACATTTATACTTTCCTGATAATCATTTCTGTTTTACACATTTTGTTCTTGTGGTTTATTACTTGAACCTTTGGCTTGTCACATGAATTATGCAGTTTAGCATAAGAGGGTATTTTGAGTAGACACAACAGCCAAGAACGTGACCATTAGTTCATAGAAAGCCAGGGCAAACATTTGGGTAAAGGGACAAACTCTAACTTGAATAATGTACTTAGCATAGGTTAAAAGTTAATGGGAAAACCTTCAACCTCATTTGTCAAATTCTACTTTGAAGTAGCAACCATGCTTTAGTTTGGGGTTTGAAATTATCAGCTAGATCAAAGTTTATCCCTAAAACCATAAGACATATTTATTTGTCTTTCCTAAAATATACAATATATGCCAAGATAATGAGGCAGATTTGAAAATATACAACATTAGCTATGCACGTTCTTAAACATACTGTTCTGGTGACATTTAACGGCGTTCGGTAATTGGCTTAATGAACAGGTGTACAAGTATATTAGTTATGCAGATGTTAATTTGCAGTAACATGTGCTTCCTGATTTGGGGGGGTTCTTGTATAAACTACAACTAGGAAGGTTTGTTCCTTAATTAGGAAATCATTACAAAGTATGTGTGCGTGTGATTCCTACCATTAGGACCATTAGTCTTGTTAATGTGCACTGAACTTCAGGAACACTCCTGATAATGCCATTCCTATTGCTTTAGATACTATGCAGGTGTCAGGATAAAATCTACTTTTTTGTAGGAACCTTACTGTGCAGCTGCAGGCAGCAGGGAAAGGGGAAACTGCGCAGCTTTCCCATGTAGCATGAAAAAACAAAGAGGAATGCAATCTCTTTCTTCATGTTGCATCAGCATTCCCTTTCAAGGTTTCATAAACAAATATGCTGCTCTAGACAAAGACAGTTGAGCACAATTGAGTACTTTGTTACTTAACTGAATAAACTTTACCTATATTTAAAAGATTATCATCTTTACTATTGTTTGTGGTTTCTACATTTGTTCTTCAGGATTTCCAAGGCCATCAGTTTATAAACTGTCAAAACAACCTGGAGCTTTTCTATCTTTTATTCTGGATTTTTATTTCAATGTTGAAAGAGTAGAAAGCTACTAAGGTTAATATAGCCAAGCCACAGAGCTACCACTTCGAATGAGCAGATGCCACCTGTAGTCCTGTGCTAGGACCACTGGAAGAAAGAATGAAAGAATTTTGTGTGTGTGTGTGTGTGTGTTGAAATATAACATAACTCTTTAGTCTCTTCCAAATAATTTTTAGTGGTTACAACTTTGTTATAATGTATTTTTTTAAAGTTGTAAGCATTAGAAACATTTGGAATTGGATTAATTCTAGACAAGTGGAATTCTGAGATCATGGTGTAAGACAGTTTTGAACATATGAATGCTTTAATACTTGTCTTGTCGTTATGCTTTGTATTCTCAATATGAGCCTCTAGTTTTGATCCCTAAGAAATAGTGTTTTGTGGTTTTTGTTATTGTTGTTGTTATTGTTTGGTGTTTTGTTCGTTTGCTTCCTAGCTTTATTTTTATTTTAAGATGGGGCCAAAGAAAATATTAGCCATTATTTTTCAAAACTTGTCTGTTTTGGAAACTAATTTAAACTTGCTATACTATTTTATTCTCAAAAGAGTGATGTGCAATGATGAAATGCTTATTACTTTCTTAGTCTCAGGTTTTTAGATGAATTACATTACACAGGTAAAATAGCCTACAGTTCTTCAGGAAAACATGAGCTATATAGATACTTAAGATATCTAATTTTAATTTCAAACATTTTGTTCATTTGAAAAACAAAAGGCTCAGACTAGAATTTAATGAAAAATAATAGCCAAATGTAAAGTTACTAATGAGCATTAGATACACCTGTGTTAAGCAGGAGCTTATTAGTTTAAAAAGAAGATAATATTCATATAATCATCATCTGACAACATTTCATCCTGTATGTTCCTGTTTAATTAGTTTCCTGTGGAAGAGTTTAGGACTATTGAAGTGAGGAACATTCTCTTGAATACTCTGATTGTATTAAATTTTCTGAATGTGCTTTCAGATGTAATTTTGATATAATTCAAATTCTCTTTATTGACATCAGAAATAGCAATTGAGCTGTCATTTCTTTATACAGTTGTCTTAAACTGAGAGCAGTTTAAAATTAGAATAAATTGAAATGTTGACTCTTGCATAAAAAAGACACTATACTTTCAGAAGGTCCTTTGAGGAACATTTATGGAGGTTTTTAAAGAATGTACTAAAACTCATTTTTCTTTCACCAATTCCAATGATTGTGTTTTGTCAACATTGCAAATAACTTGACACCTGTCACAAAATTATAATTTTCAAGGGAATTATCTAATCTCCTTAGACAGTATCTATTCTTACATTGATTATTCTACTAAACCTTATAATATTTAAGATTTGTTTTGTAGTTAATTTATTTTATGTGTTACTTGTCTGCTAAGATAACAGAATTTATATATCTTACAACTTATACCACTAATGATAGAAACTATGGATTTGCAAAATTTTCCTGCGTGCTTGGAATACTGCAACAGATTCATAGATGCTGATATCTTTCCTTGGCAAAGGAAATATACTCATATACTATGAGTGTTTCTCTTTCACTATTTTTTTTTTTAAATAACTCATGTGTGATGTCTTTAGCCAATATTAAATCAATTGAAATAATAATCATTATCACCTCAATGTAAACTTCATTTTGGGCCAATGATAAGAAAAAAAATAGCATGAAAATCAATTGTATGCATCACTGATGAAATTTAGCAGCGTGAGTTTGAGTGGAAGAATACCACTTGAATGAAAAAGAGAGTGCTCTTTGTCTAGCATCATTTAGTGGTTCCATTCCCTACAACCTTGTATTTAGCATGGAAGAAGCAAACCAACAATACATGAGCACAATTGCTAGAGCATTTCTGTGCAGATGGTACTTGGAGACTTCACTTCATGTTTCACTTTCTTAGCAGACAGCCAAAGGTTTGACACTAGTGTCTTTCAAGAGTGCATAGGGGCAAACACTTCTGCTTCTTGATGCTTCACACCTTGTTGCTTCAATCCTTTCAACCATTTGGAGAAACAGTAAATATAGTGTTCTGAGCATCATCTTCGAGGATCTGTAATTGTGTATATGCAAATGGGTATACTCTTGCACACCATACAAATGCTTTAAACCAATTCTTCAAACAAGAGTTTTACTGTTACAAAATGTTTAACAGCTGCAGGTACCTTAGGTGCTTTAAAGCAGTTTCCGTGAAAATAATAAATGTCTAAATATTAGCATGTTTTAGGAGAAAAAGCATGTCCTCCTTTTTCCTCAATTAGTCCAAATTAGTGAGATTTTACTTTTATGTTTAATTCTAGGGCTGCTCCAGTTACCTGTAAAGGAGTAATTTATGTTACACATTAGTGAAAACGCAGCAATTGATTTTTACTTCTATTTGGCTTATCTTTTCTGCTTAAGTGCTGATATTTAATTTGTAGGAAAACCTCTAAACAGGTCTATATTTTTATGTTTATCCTCTTCTCTGAGCTAATGAAAGAAACACATTTATTGATTTCAGAATCACCTTTATTAATGCAGTTAACATGCCTTACTAATGTTATTTCATGTACTTGGATTAGAACCATTATTGTTTATGAATCAACATTTTTCTTACAGGTCAAAGGAATACAGAGGCTGCAGAAGAAAATAGGAATGAGTCTCCAAAGAAGAAAGCGAAGGAATTGAGAATTTTGGATACCAAAACGGCCCAGAATTTTTGTATGTAATAGGTTCTGCATAGGCTTGGTGGTGATGGCTAACTTAATGTAAACAACCTTATAACTTTGACCAGCCCCACTGCTAGAAATAAGGTCCTATATAAATATAATCCATGTTTCCTCATGCCACTTAACCGAATTGAAGACAATAATAATTGAACATTATTTAATCTGCTTGAACATACGATTTGTAGAGTTTTGGAATGCATTGTTAATAAAACTTGCATAGTGAATCTAATGAAACATGATATAAGTTACTATTGAAGATCTACTATTAGGTTTTCCCATTATTATTTTACCGAGTAGGCATGGTATTCATATTTTTAGAAGTATTTTGTTGTCATTTTGGACAATGCCTATTCTTTTGTTTAATTGTAATGTGATCCAGTTAAATTGTTAGCCACTGCACTTTAAAACTCGTTGCTGATCTTTGAAGCCTTTAACTAAGCACTGAGCCATTAACTGTGGTATTGGTAATGTAGCTGGATAGTTAAATTCATGGGCATTTAAACAAGCCTCTAAGTTTTACTTTGACATACTTTCTCTTCTAAATTGGATTTAGAATATTTTTTTTTTTATCACTACAGAAGGGTGCTTAGATACTGATGATACTAAAACACTCCTGTGTGAGAAACTTTAACACATCCTACGTTTCTTATTGCACACAGAATACCATGGTAGTTATTTGAGAATGCGATTAATATAAACTGCCCATTCTGCTATCAGGCAAAGTATAACTCAAATAACAGTTCTACTAATAGCTATCAAAAATCCGTATATAATTATAGTTTTATCCCACAAAGTTTAGTATTTTTTTTTACTCTACAATTTGATCATATTTTCTAGTTAATATATTATCATGATACTTATTTTTGTTTTGGAATTCTCATTCAGTCCCTGTGTTTATGTAAACTTTTGCCTAGATAGTATTAATTTTGCTTTTGCTACCAGTGCAATCAGATAGATCTTTTCATAAAAATTCACTAATAGTTTTTTTTCAAGTTCTACCTCTCAGAGCATATCTATACTTTTATAAAAATTTGGTTTAATGAAGAACAGTACAGCATTTATTTAAAAATATTGTCTGTGTAATTGTAATGTATTCTAGGTAATATTAGTTGAATATTTTTCAAATATGACATAAAATCTATCTAATCAAGTAAAGGTTGACAAGGAAATAATTCAGCTTAGAAAAATACCTGCTTGTTCACCACCTGAGTATCAGCAGGAATGCAGAATACATGGATGAATACAGCACTTTAGCTCTTTCCTTGAAAAGTTCAGTGGTCTCCTGCAGTATTTGTACGAGATCCATTCCAAAACTGGCAGTAGATAAATAAAACCACAGGTAGTATTTAACACAGGTAAGATATATTGTTACACACACACACATACACAGAGAGAGAGAGAGAGAGAGAGAGAGAGAGGAAGAGAGAGAGAGAGAGACAGAGACAGAGAGAGACACAAAGACAGAGAGACAAAAATAAAGTGTGTTTTTAAATTATTCAGAACAAGAGTATAACAATAACAATAAAACAATGCAATTTTAACAATATTCCTTGAAAGTTATATGAATAAAGTTTTTCTCTCAGAATATCTCATTATGCCGGTATCTATCTCTATTTTTGAAATTATTTATTTTCAAAAAGTACATGACAGCTTCTCCTTGGTATATTAACGTGAGCTACATAAGTCCTCCTATGTTTTGGGATCATTATTAAGAATGATATAGGCTGCTTTAAAGTAAGTCATGCTGTATTTTCACAGCCAATCTGATAACTCCTAAGGCTATTGTGTTGGTAAATTTTGTCATTGTGAAAAAATACTAGAGTGAACCAACTAAAAAGAGAAAAGATCTTCTTTAGCTCATGTGGGTCGAGGCTGCTCACTTCATAATTGTGAAAAAGCTGAGATCCAGTGAGAAAGAGTTTGGGGGCAAGATATACCATTCAAATCATGCCCTGGGTGATTGAATTCTTTGACTTTTGCCTCATGTTCTAATAGAATATTCAACAATGTATTCAAAGTAATAATAGTATATTCATCTTGAAATCATCAACATATTTGTCAAATTTCTTGGAACCAATCACTTTTATAAAGCTCCATGTCTGAAATTTCCATTGGAGAGCAAGCAGTTAGTATGAGAGGTTTTTTGAGAGCATATCCTATATAAGCTGTAACAGTCAACTGAGGATGAAGGAGCAGACAGTGTTAATTTCTCAGCTGTAGTGGTTGAAATGTTATTCAGTGAGATGGCATACAGTTTCATGGTGCAACTGCAAATAAAAGTGTAAGACTCACTAATTAACCATTTCTCCAACTTTCTATTGAATATTTTTACCTTAAGTTTGAGAAAAATAGAGTTATGTTTACTTTATTATCATTCCTGAGACATACCATGTTGGATATATCTTAAATTTTTGACATTAAAATCTAGATTTAAGAAAAGAAGAAAAGAAAAAGAAAAATCTAGATTGAATTAAAAGGATAACTTTAACCAATTTTTGGCTGGTCAATATGTATTATCTTAATATAAAATGATTATGCATAGAGTTATGAGAGATCTAAGTAGGACTCTTGTTTTGTAAATATGTATATGGAAATGCTACAACCTGTGGAATTATAGATTATTTTGTCAATGTGGATAGAATGCTCCATTAAGTCAACATAGCTTATAATTCTGTAAATTAGTATATTACTAACAAAATGGCATATTTTGAGTCTATAAAGTGGTAATTATATATGTATTAGGGCTCTTAAATCTTGATACTATTCTTTCTTTAATAAAATCCAATTGTATTTTAGCTATCTTCCTTGGATCTTATCGCATGCCGTACGAGGAGATAAAGAACATAATTCTGGAGGTTAATGAAGAGTTGCTCAGTGAGGCCCTAATTCAGGTACATTGGATATCTTAAGTTTTAAAACGATGACAGAAATTTTCGAAGTGTCTCTTCTCAATGATATTATGAAATACAGTATTGGTGATGTGAACAAGTCATATTTCTAAGGATGATTAAGTTTGATGGAGGTATCACAGTTTGCCTCTTGTATATTTTCACTGTGGACATGTTTATTTTCCAACAGGATTAAGGCTTGATTGGTTTGTGGTGACTTTTTACTATCATGGTACTCCTGTAGGTATTAGTATAATACATTCTCAAAAATCCTCTTGTGGGAAAAAGTAAACATTAGCAAGGATTGCTTTATTATTTTTAAATTCTTTTGGACAACAAGCATGTGTATTATTCCTTGACTTGAAATGAGGAGCTGGTCATATTCATCCTCGCAGGTGCACATGCACTCCCACACATAATAATAATAATAATAATAATAATAATAATAATAATAGTAATAGTAATAATAATGTAACAAACATAAAAATAAGAAGATATAAAATAGGTGCGACAGAGAAAGAAAAATGAACAGACACACAGATGTATGTAAAAGAAAAAGCTAAAACATGTATAGTGGTCTAAAGCACAGGAAGATATGAGGCAGGTCAAAGTCAACCTTCACATAGCATGTAGGAAAATTCCGGGAGCACCCAATTTTTAAGCAGGATGTCAATTTGGTTTTCTGCTCTACACTTTTTCAGAATTCAAACCATTATGTAATGTAATAATTTTCAATAGTACTATTTTGTCTGTTATGTAGACAAGATCAAACTAGTAAATTTACTGAACATGATTTTAAAAATAAGAAAAATTATATTGGCATGGACATTCAGCAACTTGATGCTTCATATTTGTAGTAGATTTTTCATTTGCCAAGAGAGGTACATAGGAGAAAACTCTAACGTTCTAATAAAGAGAAGCATGACTACATTGATTGACTTCAAATTATGATCCCATCTTACTACAATTTCATTACATAGAAAAGATTGAAAAGCTTTCATTATTGAAGTGTCACAAGTTGACCTGTCTTGCCTTTGACATATGTTAAAACAATGTCATGATCCAACAAAAGTGGGGTAACTAGTCATATTTAGTGTGCCTTGTACATTTCATTTATTGTGGGAAAATCATAGTTCAGGTGAGTGCAGTTGTCTCTGGAGGCCAGAGGCATCAGCTTCCCCCTGCGAGCTAGGATTCTAGACAATTACAAACTACCCTAAGTGTATGCTGCTAGCTAAACTCAGATACTCTCTGAGAACAGCACACACTCTCATCCCCTGACCCAGCTCTCCAGCCTGAGTCTTCTATGTTTTCCTGGTTCTACTTGATAAGAATTTGTTGAAAAGCCAGATTGCTGATTGTCCAATAGAGAACCATTTTGTCTTATTTTCTATCCTGGTCAATCCAAATTGATTCCCTCTTATTTAAGATGTATGATTGGATGAGACATCTGAGTTTTTAAGGTTAATATTAATTTTATCTGGATGAATCATATGTCTGAATACATTATGTATGGCAGGAAGATGCTCCTCAGGTGAAATGATTATAGCTTTGCTGTTCACCCAGAAGATTGCTTTCCTGATTCCAAAAAGATATCCCTAGGACTCCCAAACTAGATATGTTTGCTTCATTGATGCGAAAGTAACATCAATTTGCCATTCACCTGAAGTGTTTACCATTTATGTCTAATTACCATGTAGCACATCGATAATGCACTGCATTAAATATGTATCATCAGATTAACTTTATTGTAAGTTCTGTTTGATTACAGTGCTAAACTCCATCTCTGCATAATCACAGTTTTGCTCATATAGCGTGGTCGTCTCCTCATTGCAACAAAAACAACAACAACAACAAAAAAACAATTAAGGGCACATCATTTCCCAGGAACATTGGTGTTATGTCTCTTACAGTGGGTCACTAAACAATTCCTCACTAGACAACTACAAGACACTTCTTATTTGAAAGGATGAATGACCTAATTAAAAACACTACTTTTATTTGGTCAAAAAATCTACTTTGATTTAGATGACTAGGATTTAGGCTGTATATTGTTGAAAATAATGTTTGAATGTTAGACCCAGATATAGAATACTGCAAAAGAAATAAAGGCAGCAGTTTAAAAACTGTTAAACCGTAGTAGAAAGATGAAAAAATTAAATAATTCATTATTTGAGATAAATAGTCCTAATAAATAATTCCTAAATGCTGGAGAAATATTGATAGAGAAATTATATTTGTCAGGTATGTATAAAGTAAGATTTACATGGAAGGGTAGTATTAGTGCAGAAAAAATTTAAAAATGTTTCAAAGATATGTTAGTTCAGTCGAATTGGAAAGGACTCAGCAGTTTCTGAACATGGTAGTGTAAAGTAGTTCTAATTAACATATTACATGTCGGTTTATTAAAAATACAGCCGGTAGATCAAAGCAGTACAAACGGTACTTACAAATCACAGTAAAAGAAGTTGTACAGATTGTCTTTTTTCATTCCACTTGTGGCAGATAGCAAGAAACATTGTCTATACTCATTACTATTGCAGAATTAAAGTATTTATTAGACCTGCATTAGATCTCGCATCTACTGTTATACACAACTTGCTTAGGTAAATATGTTAACAACTATTTCAACACAATTGGTTTCATTTGTAATGAAATGCCTTTCATTTTATTCTGAGAATTTATTCCAACATGAAAGAAGTCCATGGAACAACCAATAAGGACAGAACTTGATAGAAACACTTCCAGGGGTACTGTTGTTATGGTAGTTTTTCTGGAACAAATTCACCTTGGACTAGACTTTAAAGTATTACCAGGATTGAATAAGTGCTTATTGGAAATGATTGGTGGGCAAAACCTTTAAGACTATGAAGGACAATATCTTTTATAATTCACACATATATCTGAAATAAGATAGGATAGTGGTGAGCAAGCATATAGAAAGTAATTAGTGAAATTTTTAGGGTCTTATTGTACAAACATAGTTTACAATCTAATGACTGTTAGTATGCCTCAAATGTCAAATTATTGAATATGGGCAACATTCAACTAGTTATTATCTATCTATTTTCCATCTGTCTATCTTATCTATTTATCTATCTATCTATCTAACTATCTATCTATCTCAAGTTAATTCTATTAATAGAATAATCAGGCAAATCCAAAGTACTTTTAATATACAAAATAAAGAAAAGTCCTGAACTATACATGCATTAATGGGTGGGAGGGAGGAAGGGGTAAATAACTTACATTTAAAATATATTTTCATTGAAAAGTTTTGGTTACAAGTTGGGTGTAGCACTTGGATAATTTTTAAAACAATGGATAAACAAACTAGGTAGGAGAAAAAAATCTAGGACACAGTAGAAAAGAGCTACAGGTAATATTATGCTATAATATGTCTCAATGATTGAATTGAGGTCCATACAGAAAACGAGATCAGAGGGTCATTTGCAAAGAGCTCATTCTTAAAGTAAGAAAACTATTGAAATTCTGGAGGCTTCCCATAATAGAAAGGTGACAAATAGAAGGTCAAGGAATGCATTTCTGTAGACCACCTATGGTGACTCAATGGGTGGTGATAGTGAAATCAGAGCAAAAGTAATATGCACTTCAAGCCAGGATACATTACAACATAGACCTGTAAGTAGTGACTACACTCAGGGAGAGAAATACCATTTGCACTTGTGTTTAACTGATGCCTAGGAATGCAAAATAGCTCATATTAGTAGTATACCATATAATTTTGTCACAACACACACACACACACACACACACACATCTTTAAACATTTGTCATATGATTATAATAAAAACTTTTAAAATTTGTTCTTGTCACTATTAACAGTCCATTAGTGTTGCCTACTGGCCCCCTATTGAATAGAGCCTCTTTTAATTTTTTACAATTGTCGTTACATCTACTACTGGTGGTTTTATAGGTCTCCCTTAAAATATGCTGAACACCAGACTCCTGTACTTTTAAAGCAGATGTTGTAATTATTTATGGTATTCTGCTCTTTACCTCTTCATTTAAGAAACAATTGCAGAGGATGGAATTTCTGGCTTTTTGTTTGTTGCTGTATCATCACATTTTTTCTACCATTTTATCAGTTTCTAATTTCTTTTCTTTTTATTTTAAAGACTTTTTTATGTAAAGAAGGCTAAAATATATACCAATAATGCCTCAGATAAAATGTAACTCTACAACACTTCATAATTAAAAACTTGTGCACCAGAATATTTCTGATCACACCCTAGTTTTAACTTCCTTGTATTCTGGCTGCCTTACGGTTTTGAAATACAGTTGAAAATCTAAGACTTCAGTCCATTCAAGACATAAATCCTACACCTTTACACATGATTATGTTTTCCCAAATGTGATTTTTACATCTCAAAATAGATTACATGATCTATATAGCTCATTCTTGAATACTGACAAAATGATTAGATAGAAGCAAAGGTCATTCAATCCATCCCCTGAATTCCAGGCAGTGCTACACCTAAGCCATCAAAAATAAATGGGTATCTATTGATTCTGCAAGAAAAAAAAATTGTTCAACTTCCCTCAATTAACCAGTTGTAGTGTATAATTATTCTTATAGTCAGGAAGTTCATGCATGTGTAATAGTAGAGCTCGTTTTTGTCTCTTCAATCCATCTTTGTAATTATTGATCTACTTACATGGCTATCGACCCTTTGTATTTATTCAGGTTTGTGAGTCGGCATGTGTTTGTGTACTTTACAAGAGTTGATAGCTTTAGAAGACTACAGGTATTACAATGAAGGCTATAAAGTCATTAGTATTGTAGAATTTTAGCACATTTTTTCGCTTAAATAGCAACTGGTAGTCTCCACATTTGTTTTCTTAATTCTTTAAAGAACGCAAATCATTAGAATTGACAGGAACAATCTTAAAACATTTCTTTCATATTTTTCATCCTAGAGGAATAAGTATTTGTGATGCTTCTACAGTACACTGATATTTTTATTCATGAGTTGTTTTTGATTTTTTTTTTCCCAAACTGGTTTTTTTTTTTTTTTTGCTTCTAACTTTTGATTAGATGGAATTTTAAAATGCATTTTCATCTGTTTTGACAGCCGATTTGTTTTGCTTTTGAGCATTGTGTCCTAATTCCACTCTATCCTTAAGCTGAATCTAATCCAAAGAAATATTGTGTCTGCTCATCATCTTTTTTGTTTTTCCTCTATTGAATTTTTTGAAGAATGACTAGTATTTCATTTGTTACTAACACTGGCTGTGTTCTTATTCCAAGGAAGGATAGCTTTAAGAAATTAATCTTTACTTATACCACTAAGTGTGAAAAATTTACCCTTCTTACAATTTGAATAAAAACAATGTTTTGTTCATAGTTGTGTAAAATGTTGCTTCATATTATTTTATAGAATAGTCCTTTAACTTAAGAAACAAGGGAAACAGATAGTAAAATGAGTTGAAACATAAAGATGATTTGGTTAGCAAAGTATTTAATAATCCATAACACTTTTTTACATTTCTAAAAGCATTGTATTATATTCAAGGGATGGCAGTAAGAAATTTATTATATATCAGATTAAATCTTCAGATAGCTTTTTCCAGGTTTCTTTGATTCTGTATCTTCAAAGCAAACTGGAATGTACCTAGTCATCATATTTAATAAAGATGTATAATAATTATATTAGAATTTATTCTAGGATAATATGGTTAACATAGTATATTATAATATATTGTACTGTAATATATAATATAAATATATGTTAACTATTCTGTTTCACTATTATAGATGAGCAGTTGAGAAGGAAAGAGAAGTAGTTAGCTCTCCAAGAAAGAGTTAAATCTGTGCTTGACATATTGATTCACTTTCCTTTTTGTGTGTGATTATTATTTTTTTTTTATTGGATATTTTATTTATGTACATTTCAATTGTTATTCCCTTTCCAGGTTTCCCCTCTGGAAACCCCAAATCCCATTCCCCCTCACCTTGCTTCTATGAGGATGCTCCTCCACCCACCCACCCTCTCCCGCCTCCCCACCCAGGCATTACCCTACATTGGGGCATAGAACCTTCACGGGCACAAGGGCCTCTCCTCCCATTGATTACCAACAAGGCCATTCCCTGCAGCTGGGGCCATGGGTCCCCCATGTGTACTCTTTGGTTGTTGGTTTAGTCCCTGGGAGCTCTGGGATATTGTTGGTTGATATTGTTGTTCTTCCTATGGGGTTGCAAACCCTTTCAGCTCCTTCAGTCCTTTCTCTAACTCCTCCATTGGGGACCTGTGCTTAGTCCAATTGTTGGCTGTGAGCATATATATGCATTTTTATAGCTTTATAACAAAATAAATTCATTTAAAAGCCTTTAGTTAGTGAACACATATAAGGCATATTTCCTTACCTTGGACTGTTACATTGTGACCATTGCATTGTGGGATTGTGTTCTCTAGATGCTTATAGCAGCATTCACTGCCAGTTTTGATTTTAACTTTTGTAAAATGAATATAGCAGATCCAAAATTGGCCCCAGTTGCAAACCATTATTTTAAGAATTAGTTTTCCTTTTGATGGAAAAGTAGTAACATTTCAGAATTTGATATATACAATCAATTCCTCTTTTCTAAGTTTATTACAAATTCGGTGACTTAAGTTTTACATATTTGATTAGTATAGATCACAATCAAAACCATAACTTTATGAAATTTGCTTCTGCTTCTCACTTAATTCCAAAAAGCCATGGTCAGGTATTGTTTACATTAGTGGCCACAGATATTCTCAGTTTTGAAACATCTACTAATATTGGTATGAATTGACTTTTTCTCCTTTATTACATACTAGCCTATATATGTGCTTTATATCTAGAACTTACTAAAGTTGATAAAATTTATATCGAGAACTTAATAAAATTAATGCTCAATTTCTGCTTGCTTAGCTTTGAAGTATGGCAGGCAAGTTAAATAATATATACAATCAATCTAGTATCAAAACATAGTTCATAGGATTGGTTCATTGGTGTGTTCTAACACACCTTTGTTTACCTAATATTCTCACTATCGTCGTATATAGATGAGTGACTGACTTGATTTTACTGTTGGAAAGAATAACATGTATCTACTAACATCTTCTTCTCTAAACACATTATACAATACCTCTCATTAGAAATCAGTCTACATTTAATTACATTTTAAAACATCATCTTCATCACATGATGTACAAATTTATTAATACTTATCATTGGTTGTACTCTGTAATAATTATACAGTTGTTAGCAAGGAATGAAGACCTAGTATTACTAAATGCAATAAAAGATACATTGAATTCTATCTCTCCATTAATAAGTATCCTTTTAGTATGTTGAAAGTATTATTTTACTATTACTATAATCACTATTTATTTCACTTTAAATGAAGGATTAATCATGACAAACTCATCTAAGGAAATAATATAATCACTTGGTTTTGTGAGAAATGTAACAGTAAATATTTTGATCTTCTCTTTATAATTTATCTGCATATTACACACACACACACACACACACACGTATAGCTGGATAGCTTTGAAAATAGTTTGCTTTGTAGGAAAAGCAAATAAGATGTTGAATATTCTTCCTTTTTTGCATTATTAGTTAGGGTTTCTGTTGCTGTGATGGAATATCTTGACCAAAAAAACATCTTGAGAAAGAAACCTGGAGTTCATGTAAAAGTCATGGAGGAGTGCAGCTCTTTACAACTCCCTCAGCCTGATTTCTTATTGCACCCCGGACCACCAGCCCAGAGTTGGTACTACCTGCAATGTGCTAGGGCCTCTCACCTGAATTACTAATTAAATTCATCACAGGCTAGCCTACAAACTGATTTTTAAAACAATTTTAAATTAAATATATTTTACTCATATTCTTTCCCTCTCCCAAGTCCTTGCGGATTCTCCCCTCCTTTCTACCCACCGAACTTTAAATTATTTCTCAAAAATAGTCCAATAAAATGGCAAAACCAAGAAATCAAAATAAAATTCTACCCAAAAGGGGGAGATAACACACGGGATGGAGAGAGACAGAGAGAGAAAGAGAGAGAAAGAGAGAAGGTGGGAAAGAGACGGAGGAATGAAGGGAGGGAGGGAGGAGAGACACACAGAGAGAGACTGAGTAGAGACAGAGAAAGAGAACTGGAGTTTATTGTATGGTAGTCAACTGCTGACCCTGAGTACTGGCCTGCAAGTGATTTATGTATTAAGTGATGTATGTCACTCCATTGTATTGTCCCTCCCTAACATATGTAAATCACAGTTCAATTGTCATTCTATTTGCTAAATTTTCACTCATTCACTCATTCTTTTTTAAATATAACAAAATTACATATAATAAGATAAAATAAAAACAATCACTTTGATATTGGACAATGCCAAACAACAGAAGGAAAAGGGTCTAAGGCAAGGTTCTCCTATTCTCCGCTCCAACATCCCTTATGGCCCTCCTGCCTCTCTTCTAAATTCATGGCATCTATTTCTCATTAATTGTTGTTACATACATATCTTTTGTCATTTTATTTCATTTCTATCTTTTTTTTTATGTTTCTCTCTAAATACAACCTGCTCACTCTCTGTAATGCTTGTTTGTATGTTTTCAGGGTTGACCATTTGGAATTGGATAACCAGAATATAAATATCTTTCTTCTAAAACTGCTTCTCACTTTATATTCCAGAATGCTGTTCACATTTATTTTTATATACTTATTTTCTACTATGCCATTACTGCCTATTAAGCATATTTTTAATTTATTTTTAATAAGATGCTGGCATTACGAGTGTACCAATATCTTTGCTTTTTGGTTTGTTTATTTATATAGTTCCTTTAGAATCAGTCAGAGTTATAACTCAGTATACTGCTTCCATGGTAATTGTTATAATAAGTTTGGTAAGTATGATAACTTTTAAAATGAAGCATAACTACTCAAGAAGATATTGTTGGTTGTTTTGAACTTATAGTTTGGCAAATCGTAGTTATTTTTTGTCCTAGGTTTATGATGAATATTTGAGTTATTGTAGAAGAGATACTAAACAGGGTAGATGTGATATAAAAATTGCTCATTCTCTTTTGGCAGGAACAGTTAGAATTCCAGAGAACATGTGAGTTTTCTTAAATAATTTTGGGGGAAAGTTTTCCCATACACCCCAAACACGATTTCTCCTCTCTGGTTTTATGCCAAGGCTTTTTTTTAAACAAGTGATGAAGTGCCAGTTATGGTGAAAAGGACAGGCATTTTGGAGTTTGGTAACTCATCGCAGATGGGGCAAGCTATCACATAGTGGTGACAAAGTGAAATGGGACTATAGTTTGAGAAAATGTTAGGTTAATGAAACAGGAAACTACCTATCCAGTCATCCCTTAAACAACATATTTGTATACTCTTGTGTATTTAACATTAAGTCATTTCATTTGGAAATTTGCATTGACATATATTTTCAAATCATCTGTACATGCCATCTATCATTATTGTTTTGCATTTTTGGTAGAGTAGTGGAAGAGTTAGCTATATAAATATTTATAAATATGAGCCCACATCGCTAGTTGAAAAGAAAATCCTATTTTGAAGGTTGCAGAGAAGACTGTTATTGTTTTCGTATCTGTTAGAAAATCCGTGCTCCTGGCCAAATACATTTCTATGCATTATTTTCATAGACAATTTGAATATTGCTTTGAGGTAGAAATAGAAATATTTCAAAGAATACAAAACTGGACTCTCGTTTTCTTTTTTTTTTTTTTTTTTTGCAAAACCTAAATTTCTGTTTGACAAGTTCCTCTTTATTTATCATGTAAATAAATGGCACAAAACATGACCTGTTCAAAATCATGTGTTTTTTTTTCCTTTCTCTTTTAAACGTTGTGGATTTCTCCATAAGAATATATGTGAGATATTTTAGAACAATATACAGATATTTAATTATTATGTTCTGAAACAACAACCGGGACTAGACTTGAAGTAGTTTTTGTGTTTATTTGTTTGTTTGTTTAATGCTTTCATGGTTGTTGTTTAGAGGAAATCAAACTGAAAATGGGTCTATTCTTTTGAAATATGAGGAACAGAATGTAAATTATACAAACAAGCCTTACAGCTAGCAACCTTCAACAATTGAGGATACCCACACTTGTGAGCTCTGCTCCAGGAGAGTGAACTGTGTCATACTGTCTCTTCTGCATGGCTCTACAACAGGAGCATATAAAAGCCCATTGAGACTTGTAATCCTCTAGTAGCATAGTATCTAATAGCTAATGTGACCATCACATAGCAGGTGAGCAGTATTACTGGGAAACACATGTATAAACCAAAAATAAGGACAGTACCTGGTTTAGTACTGTTTCAGTGAAAATTGTGTTTTCATTTAACTCTAAGGACAAAGAACAAGAATACACAAATATGATTTTAAAGCTTTAAAATGGTGTCCTAGTTAGGGGCCTATTGCTGTTTGAAATACCATGACCAAAAAGCAAATTGGGGAGAAAAGGGTTAATTTGGCTTACAATCCCATATTTATGTTCATCATCAGAGGAAGTCAGGACAGGAACTCAAACAGGGTAGACACCTAGAGGCAGGAGCTAATGCAGAAGCCACAGAAGCTGGTTACTGGCTTGTTCCACATGGTTTGCTCATCCTATTTCTTACAGAAGCCAGGACCACCCCATTCACAATGACTGGACTTCATAAAAACTCCCATAAATTTCTAATTAATACAATGCTTTACAGACTTGCTCATAACCCGATCTAATGGAAGCCTTTTCTTAATTGAGGCTTTGTCTTCTCAGATGACCTTAGCTTGTGTCAAGTTTACATAAAAGCACCCAGAACATATGCACACATGCATACACAACTGTTTAAGCTATATGCTGTACAAAAATGTTGAAAAACATGCCCTAATAAGGAGTAATAGTTAATTGAATTTTCTGTTCAAAACAGTAGAGAAAGTTGTGTTAAAATGGCAGAGACTTAGCCAAGTGTTTGAGAAATACATCCTTTTCTTCATTAATAAGCATGTGCATACTTATCAATACAAATTAATACAATTTTAGTATTCTTGTATTTATCCATCTGTATATGGCTAGAACATAATGTAATAATAAATTTTTAAAAGAAATATTGTACCTCATCCATTTATATAGTAAATGATAGACTTAATCCTACTGAACTTAACTCAGTTCTCTACTAATAAAATGACTTAATGAGATATAAGACAAAAAAACTGAAAGGTTATATTTTGTCAAGAAGGAAAGGGCAGTACGGTTCAATACCTTTACTTAAGTAACCTTTACATGCACAATTAACATTTAAAAGAAATAAAGTTTTGGAAGCATTATAGAGTAATTGCATAAATGTAAAAAGTAGTTAGAAACCTGTGGTCTGTTAGGAGAAATTCCTTCAAGTAACACTGACGGTTATCAGAAAGTGAATTTATGATGCATAAAAGATAAGAAAAAATCTCCCCATTTGGTGGCATACTTACTGCTTTCTCCTTTGTTGTTCTTTTTTATAGTAAACTTCAACTCACTGACATTTTCTAGGATGAAATTTTTATCCTCATACTGAATTGATCTTTAAAACACACATTTTGAAATAGTTGTGTGTGGTGAGGAAGCATGCTTTAAGCAGCAGCAGGGGAGAGAGATGTGGAATGGATCATACCTTAAAACTTACAGACCATTTGCCTGTCATCCAGTAATTTTTCAGAATCTATTACATTGAACGACTCATTTTTGTTTGTTTCTAGTTTCTACTACTATATTGAACTTTGCCCCCTATGGCACATATAGTGGGTATATGAACTATTAACCAAGCTTTACAGTTTATTTACAGATCAGAAGTAGTTGCAATATGAATCAAACTCTAAAAGCAAGAGCAATTTTATTTTTTTCTTGTGAAGAGACCTTAGGTAATATGAATTTTATAATACCAGTTGATTATATTTATATTTATATTTAAGTGGTAATTGTTCCTGGAAACTATGCTAGGGCTTTTTTTTCTTTCTTTGTTAGCAGAAGCTTCTACATTAAAGGTTTCTAAGCACCTTTGCTAACAACTTGCATATTCTCCAAATAAATTTTGCCATTTCTATGTAGCAGCAAAGGAGGATTTTACCCATTTCCTATGTAAAAGGACTTCAGGAGTAACTGTGTAAAGATATGGGAAGATTACCATTTGATATACAGAAGCCTTCTATATCAAGAATACATGTTTTTTTATGGAAAATAATGGAAGCATTGGTTTTCATAATTCTCTTGGGGGTGGGACATGTAGGTAAGGGTTGGAATCAAAACCAGGACATGTGACATATTAACACACACACTACCACTGAGCTTCTACCCAGGACCTTTTGTACTTTAATATGTTTCATTAAACACATCCAAATGTCATGTTCTCCTTTCTACTAGTCTCATGGGCATGAATATGTTAGGAGTAAATAGCCTGTGCTTGAGATACATGAAAGGGACTAATGTGTTGCACCCTAAATCATTCTAATTATTTCCTGATTAGAGGTTTTCTGGCCTCACTCTGCTTGTTACTTCTTTTGGGAGCCTTTGGTCTCAGGAGGAGGCTCTGTAGTCTACAATACAAATAGATTTCAGACTGATTCTCAGGATTACCACATTCTTTTCATGCTGCCTCTGCTGATCCTTCTTCCTCTTCTGCTTAGAATTTTATGATTTTTTTTCTTTTTTTTTTTTGGCTACGTGTTGACAATGTTTGTATAATTGCCTTTAGGCATTTCATATGATGACTTCTTGCAACATGGACTTTCCTAGTTGTTGACTCATTGAAGCAATCCATGTGTGCTTCATATTCACATGCAGAGCCTAAAAAGCATAACTAGTTATGTACAGTTATACTTGTCTTATCAAATGATACCTTAAGTTAGAATATATTCTAAACCCACAGAATGCTTAAATATTCCATATAGCTTTTCAGAGAAAGAAAAGGAGTAGCATATCTGTGGAGCCTGTTTTCATATGTGTTAATAGATTATAGTGAACAGTAAAATAAAATAGTAAAAATTTTGACATTCGGAAAACCTATTTTAGACTATATTTTGTTCATAATCATATTCACAGTTAAATTGAAATGTAAAGTTTTAAATGTGCTGAATTAAATTATTTTATAATTTAATAATGCTTTCAACCTTTTTAATTTGGTTGCACCATATTGAAAACTACTCATATTATCCAAGGTGATCTTTGTTTTTCTTATCAGTATACCAATAGACACATTTTTAAAATTACTAATTTTCATACCTTCAAGATGTTATAGTAAGAGCCTAGGTATTAGACTGGAAACATGTTGCATCTCAGTGTTAAGAGACTTCCTGTACAAGTTTAGTTACTAGCATCCACAATTCACAGATCACAGTTGTCTATAACTCCAGCACATTGGGATCTGACATCTGGCCTTCTTGTACATTGTACTCATGTGGACAAACAACACTAGATACATATATACAGAACGTCTGCCTGGCATGCACAGGCATGCACAGGTGTCCGTCCTAGTACTGCCAAAATAATTTTTAAAATAATTGAAACAATATTCTAGCGATTAGCTTTCTGTGTATAAGAAATTATTATATTAGTGAATAGAAATATATATATTTGATTTTATTTCATTTTATATTATTTGTGATTATATCTATTTCTTTTAAATCAAGGGGCACAATATTTTCATACTTATGCCTTAATACAATGGTATCTAGAGAGACTGAATTCATTGTGAGGAGAGAAAAGGTAAAGAGGGGAAAATTCAATCATTGCTGTATAGTGTACTTGGCTTCCCTGGTTTCTATTTGACACTGACTTACTTCTTGTCCAGTTTTGTTTTGTTTTTATGTACATATGAGGCAATGTCTTCCTTGTGGTCCAGGATACCTACAACATACTATATTCTTGTTTCAGCCTCCTTGGTCCTGAGATTATTGCCTAAAACTACCACACCAGGCCTCTGCATAGTTTTTAATTGTGAAAGAGTGGATAACATTTTTTAAAAAGAAACTCAATGACTATATCTATTGTTATTGTATAGTCATCTAACAATTAACATCTTTCCTTTGTTCTGAACACATCACATTTTCAGGATTTCATTCATCTGAAATAGAAACTCTGTAGCCAGTATGTCCCCATGTCCTCATCGTCCAGTAACATCACTTCTGCTTTTTATCACTCTGAAATTGGCTTTTTCTCGATATATACTATGAATCACATACTAAGACATTTCTTCCTTTGCCATCTTTTCACAAATAAAATATTTCAGGTATTGTGCCTATTGTACTAAGCATCAAAACTTTGTTCTGTACATATGCTACATTTTATTGGCATATTGCTCATATCCAGATGACATTTTCCATCTTCTAGATAATGAATAACTATGCTATGACCATTTGTATACAACTCTGCTTTTCAGTTCATTTGTGTACATACCTAGGAATATCCAGAGATTGGGGAACATATTCGTATAAAGTAACATTGTGAGAAACTGAACATTACAATTGATTACAAGGAGATTCACTGGGGAGGCGGCTTAATCTAAGATAGCAGCTAAGAGAACCCACAATTTGTGATTTGAAAACTGGTTGCCCAAGAAAGGCTGGTGTAATTCCACACTGAAGGGATACACAAACTGCAGGTGCTAGCCCCTGTACCCTGGATTAAATACAGAACATTTCCAAAGACCAATTGTCTAAGCACAAACCAAATTCAAAGAGATCCTTTATTAAACACGGCAAGGAAACAAGATAGCTGAATTTGAATCAGGCAGAAACAGCAGTGTATAGCTTCACAAGTGTTCATTTTAACAGAAAAAATGTGGAGGCCTATGTTAGAATGAGCTAGCACATGTTGATCATTTCTGATGATAACATTTCCAGGCTGGTGGTGGTCCTTGGTTCTATAAGAAAGCATGCTGAGCAATCCATTAAACAACACCCATCTGTGGCATCTCCATCAGTTCCTGCCTCCAGGTTCTGGCCCTGAGTTTCTATCCTGACTTCCTTTGATGATGGATAATGATATGGAAGTATTAACCAAAATAAATCCTTTCCTCCCCAACTTGTGTTTAGTCATAGTGTTTCATCACAGCAATAGAAACCCTAACTAAGATATCAGCATATTTTATTTTCAGCTTTTTCATAGAAAACATTGTGGTAAATATGAAATAAAAGCTTTGTGAATACCATTTTGAACCTGTTGTAAATGGAATCAAAACTAAATTGAATTTTAAATCATTTATTATCTCTGAGAAGTGTGTGCATGCGTGCGTGCCTCTGTGTGTGTGTGTATATGTGTGTGTGTTTTGCATCATATGAGGTAATGATCTATAGACAAAACGTAAGTTTGACCTTTTGTTTGTATTAGTTTTCATTGCTGATGGGGAATTTTTTCCTTGGTACACAATTTTAATTGTATTTCTCAGAGTATTATATATTGACAAACTACTTGATTTCTTTCTGGCTCCTATGGTTGGTTGCTTGTGAAAAGTCAGGTACTGAAAAAGCACTTGTATGTGGCAAATCACTTCTCTTCCTTTACTACATTAATGCTAGTTTTTAAGTCTCCACTGTGTACTGTAATGTGCCTCCATGCCGATCACTATGAGGTTAGAATATGTAAGTTGATAAAGTTTTAAGTGTTTATATTCATGTCTATGAATTCCAGATTTAATCATTGGTTTTTTTAAAATATTTTTTCTATTGCTTTTTCTCAGTTTTTCTTTCTTTTGAAGATACTGTGAGGCACGATCTGGTATACAGTATATGAACCCAAAGTTCTCAGGCTCTCTTTATTTTTCTCCTTTATTTTCCCATTTTGCCAAATTTGTGACCCATTGTTTAAGAGCTTGTTTATACATCATTTCTACAGAGGTCCTTTCTACGGCTGTCTAAAACTTGTTGTGATGATTTTAGTCTCTTACATTTTATTAAGATTTTTTGGTCTAATGATCTATGACCTATCCTAGATATAAAAAAAGAAACTGCTAATAGAATAACCAAGGAATAATAACAAAGTAAGTCACATAGAAAATTAATAACTGAATATTAGCTACAGGACTGGTGAACCTAACAATATGAATTAGTTAAGCTGTCTAATAAAAGGAAGAGTTTAACAAAACAGACTTGAAAATGTATAATTATGAGTAATTTACAAGAAATTTACATTAGATACCAAAAACATTTGGAAAGCCAGTTTTAAAAATGATTCAGTCATGCCTGTTTGATCACTCACATACAACATAGTACTGAATGTTCAAATCAGCACACACATTATAAGTAAGGTTTTTACCAGTCTTTAGTGTTATTGATGGTTTTCCCTTCTTTGGCTGCTTTTACTTAATGTTGGTATCAAGTTAGCAAATACTAAGTTAGATATTCCTTCCTCTTTATTTTAAACTATTTGAGAAATAATTGTTTTGTACAGGTTAATTATTTGAAACAATTCCTCATTGAATCAATAAGGTCCTTGCTTTTTCTTTATTTGAAATTTCTGATTTGTGACTTAATGTCTTTTATTCATCAGTGTATGCATATTATCTCTTTCTTTTAAATCTAGTTTTTTCCTTTGTGTACAAATTAGTTTTTCATTCTAGCTTATCTGATTTGGGGATATATAGCTATGGTGGAATGTAGAGATATCTAATACATTGACACACCTTCCTTTCAGACCTAGTTTATACATTTTTTTAGTTAAAAAGGTTGATTTTAAAACTATGATTATTTGAGTTGTCCATGAATGCTTAACAACTTTACTGATCAACCACTAACCTTTTATACTTTTCTTTTTAGAATCTTGTAAAATATCTTCCTGAGCAGAATGTACTTCGAGAACTAGCACAGCTTAAGAATGAATATGATGATCTCTGTGAGCCTGAGCAGTTTGGTGTTGTGGTATGTATTGATTCCAAAGTCCTATGAATACACTTATCATGAAGAAAAGAAATATATTAGTTGATGTCTTTTACTTTCTAACTTTATAATTAAATATAATATTGACATAGAAAAAATCTTTACCTATAGCATTAAAAGGTAACTAGGTTACTTTTGACATTTATAAAATATGCCAAAACATCATTGGATAGTCTCTTTAACAGTGCTGATATTTAATGATATTAATGCATACAAACTGGTATTTTGTATTGGACTTGCTAATTTACTTTCCCTCAAAGTTCCTTCCAAAGGTTAGAAATTAGCTCCCTGAAAACTTTGAAATAAGAGAATAATATCTACATAAATAAAATATATAGAAACTGTTTTTACTATATGCACAGTGTAAGAAAAATCACAAGAATTTTGAAATGTTCTTGAGTGTCTTTAATTAATTGAGAGAATGTAGTCATATGTCTTAAAATACCACAATTAGATGGGACTGAGTATGTTCTTTTTAGCAAATACAGTAAATGCTTTTTCATATTTAAAGTTCTTTTTTTCTTGGGTATACTATTGCCTACCTTGAGGTAGAAGGATTTGTCAAATCTTTGGAAAGGAAATCAGGCAAGCATATTTGGGATCAAACAGAACATATAATGGACCTAGGGAGCATATTTCTCTCATTTTTAAATCAGATCTATTAGTCAACTGAATTGGCTCTGTATTATTTATTAACTAGTTGCACTTTACCAGAGTGCTAAATAATAAAATTTGTAGCCCCAAGTCCACACTTGAAACCTAAGCAGCTCAAATCCATCTTATAATTGAAATAGGGCTATACACTATGTGAGATTTCAGCTGCATCCTGAGGGTTATGAGTTTTACAGTAGGTACGCTACACAGTTTCTCAGAAACCATTTTCCCCTCAGTGCAGTTTATCTAAGAAGATGTATTAGTTTGTCAAGCAAGTCCTTCAGGAGGAATATCCTTGGTACCTCACTGAGGAAATGAAATTGGGAGAGAGCAGAAAAAGCAATATACCTTCGGAACTAAAGGCAAAAATAGAAAATGGACGAGATTTCTTGTTTATGCACATTATCATAAATATTAGTCTGTGTGTACATGAGTTGTCCTGGTCTCCCTCTTTACTCTCCCTGTATTTTGCTGTATATCTGATGTATGGAGTCAGAAAGAATCTTGATTATTCCTAGGCAGTTCACACTTTGTAATTTTCCAGAGAATATCAATTGAGACTTACCAAATAAAATTTAGGCACACTCTTCTTACTTATATAATAATAACCCTATTAATTTATTAATAGTAATTACTAATAATCTTAGTCTTTTAAATTTATCTAAGTCTCTGTAAAATAGGCAGTAAATATTTTTGAATTATAAGGAATATTTCATACAAAAGTATGAGCGAGAGACTTTAAAAGGACAGAAAAGTAAAATATGCACTAAAATATTATCAAATTAAATTAGCTCTTTAAGAACATACTATCACTCTATTTAACCTTTTGATTTATATCAGCTGCCTAATGCAAAGAGAGCATTGGGAAACAGAATCCTTCTCGCTAATAAGAGAATCCTCAATTAGATAAAGCCCCTGGTCTCAGCTTTCTTCACCTATTGCCAATATTGCACAGTATATTCTTATTAAAATTCATATTTATGATTTCAATACAAAAACCCTTCAGTGTTTCTTTGACTTCAGAAAATAAGGTTCAAGCTCCACGTTCTTTCATTCTTTAAATTTCTTCTTCTGCCTATCTTTCCATTCTTCTCATTTACCATGAACTCTTTCTTGCCAGTGACATGACAAAAGCAGTTCTGGCCCTCCTGTGTCTGTTTTGCCTCCAAAGTAGTTTTGTCTTTCTATCACCCAGGCTTGTCTCTTCACTTATGGGCTCCAGTTAGCCCCCTGTCCTGAGCTCTTACTTAACCAAGTCTGTACCTACTCAGTGTTGGTCTTGGTTAAATGCTGCTGCTATTGCTCTGGGAACAAGCCCAGATTTCCCACATGCTGACCTCCTCACTGACTTTCTCTGCTCTCCCCTTTGCTGGGGTTTTGGATAAATGCCTCTGTATCTTTCCATGGGTTTTGGGGACTGAACTAAGGTGTTTGTGTTCATACAGCAAACAATTAACCCACTGAGACATATTCCTAGCCATCACCACATTATTAACTGATTTTAACCTCTCAGGCCCATTTTGTCCTCACACGTGCCAACCTTTCTTAGCTGTAGATATTAACCTTTGGTGTGGACTGAGCTTACTGTACACAACATATTGAATTTCATTTGTTATGGGTGTGAACTTATTCCTTCTTCTCAGAATCATTTCATGTGCTATCACCTCTGACTCCCAGCCCTTACCAACCGTTTTGAAACTCATTCTTGAAATCTTAGCTTAAATTTGCCTTTTGAAATAATTATGTCATTTGCCTAAATATCAAGGTAGCTTTATCTCTTAAACTCTCAGAGCCTCCTTTTAAAATTACTTTCTAGAAGGTAATAACTTAATAATTTACTTTTTGAGGCTATTTGTTAAATGTCCTCTTAGATTTTAAGTTCTATAAGTAGATGAACCATATTGATATTTCTCCTCATTGCTGAATATGTTTGCCCATATTCAAATTCCAGTGGACTCTTTCTTCCCTGTCTTACTATCAGTTAATATGTCACTTACTAACATCAAAAGATTTAAACAGTTTAATGGAATATATTTTTTTATTTACACTCCAGGTTGTATACCCTTCCTGGTCTACCCTCTGGTTCCACATCCCATACTTCCTCCTCCTCTACCATCCTGTCTCCAAGAGGATGTTCCCACCCCTCACCCCACAGACCTTTAAGCTCCCTGGGGCCTCCAGACTCTTGAGGGTTAGGTGCATCTTCTCTGACTGAACCCAGACCCAGCAGTCTTCTGCTGTATATGTGTTGGAGGCTGCATATCAGCTGGTGTATGCTGCCTGGTTGGTGGCTCAGTGTCTGAGAGATCTCGGGGATCGGGGTTAGTTGAGACTGATGATCTTCCTGTGGGGGTTGCCCTCCTCCTCAGCTTCTTCCATTTTTCCCTAGTTCAACCACAGGGATCAGCAGCTTCTGTCCATTGGTTGAGTGCATATATTTGCATCTGACTCTTTCAGCTGCTTGTTGGGTCTTTCAGAGGGCAGTCATGATAGGTCCCATTTTGTGAGCACTCCATAGTCTTAGTAATAATGTCAGACTTTGGGACCTTCCCTTGATCTGGATCCCACTTTGGGCCTGTAGCTGGACCTTCTTTTCCTCAGACTCCTCTCCATTTACATCACTAAAGTTCTTTCAGACAGGAACAATTATGGGTCAGAGTTTTGACTGTGGGATGGCAACCCCATCCCTCACTTGATGCCCTGTCTTCCTGCTGGAGGTGGGCTCTGTAAGTTCCCTCTTCTTACTGTCAGGAATTTCATCTGGAATATTTTCTTGTCTTGCTTTTTTACACAGTGAGAATTTCAATCTTGCTTTTATTCTAGCACCCCTTGTCCACCACACTATAGAATCTTCACTACTACATAACTCCCTAGATACAAATGGTGTCTCATCAGCTAGAGTAAGATGGGTGCCATACATGAGATTACTTCTTCGTTGTTGATTAAAATACTACTACCAATAAGAAACAATGAAATTCACAAAACTGGTACATAGGTTTTCAAGGATAGAAAATAAAGGTTATCTGAGTCAGGCCCTGTGTTGTGAGCTTCTCTAACCTTTTGTTTTTCTAAACTGTCACAACCTTGGGCTTGCATATAATCACTTGTAATCAACTGTGAGGGAAAAAAAAAAAAACAAAAAAAACAAAAAAAACAAAAAAACAAACCAGAAGAGGGGATTAAGCCAAAACAAGCAACATCAAGAAGAAGATCTTCCCTCTTGGGAGGCAGACCTCCCAGCAAGAGGGACATGCTCCTTCCTACACCTTCTGTGATCAATAATCTTCATCTTTAAAGGAATGGATTGGCTGCATTGCTTCCCACTGACTTGTCCTTCAACCTACCTCCTACGGAATTGAATTTGGTACATCCATTGTAATTATGTGCTGTACTTTTACTGGAAGAAAAGTACAGATTTTTGAAAGCTCTGACAGTCAGAACCCCCAGCTGGAGCTTTTAGATGCTTCCTAGTGTGTTTGGAGCTCAGCTGTTCTCAAACCTCAGAGCTACGGAAATTCCCACTTGCCTTGCACTGGGGATGGAGACCCATACTGTGTATATCTATTAAGCTAGCATGTCTTCTGAGGAAAGAAGGCAATAATTAGTTCTCTTAGTAATCAGTACTTTTGTTTTTCTGACTTCAGAATTACCCATATTTTTCAATTAAAAACATTCTCAAGCTATAATCTAGGGGGTATAAAGATGTTTTGATAGCCTCGTAGTTGTAAATCATTAATGAACAGAACCGATTATATGATCTTACTGACAGAACAATGATACTTTCTTACTTCTTCTGCACAAATATAGGAAGGCAAAAGGAAAGATAGAACTAAAACTATAAGCTCTTTTTGCTTTAATTAAAGACTCAAAAAATAGCTTACAGACCCTGTTAAAGAAAGCTTAACCAGGTGAAAAGGAGACTGGTAAAAAGCTCTCCCTCCTTATAATATCAAAAGCAATTACTTTGAATGAAAATTGTAGGTTTTGTTAATATTACATCATTTTATGGGCTTGCATATTCATTAAGGGAAAAAATCACATTTTTTTTGTCATCTTCCTTGTAATCAGTGTGTTCAGTGTTTTAGCGAGTAACGCTCCACTGTTTCTAGTTTCATTTGTCTGCACATGTGAATGCCAGCTCTCACATGTCGATGTGAGTAATCTTATCTGAGGAAAGGGCAACTTAATAATTTTTGATTAATTGAAAGAAAATTCACCACGAGTCATTCTTAAATCCCTGTATTTATATTTCTGGTCATTTCATTAACTTCTCATATTAATCCATTCTCATGATAAGATTGTTTATTGTGGTCACCTTTTATAATAAAAAAAGGTAAAATCACCTGAAAATTTAATATTCACGGGAGTTCAGTGCTTGTCAATCAGTTTTGTATATGAATACTTTTCATTACATTTTAAAATATCAAAATTTCACTATCTTACTCCCTTTGGTGTCCAATTTCCTAATAGAATAGCACAGCTTCACAGTAGTTTTAATAGTCATTTGTGACCTCAAATAGGTGTTTTGACAAGAATACTTTGAAATTCTTATTCAACTTCTCAGTATGATTCCTCTGAGTTTACAGTGTCTTTGGGGGCAGACATTGTTATTGTGTTCTGTTCCATACTAAAGGCTAGTAGATGTTTCTCAATGAATAATTTCCACATATCACTATCTTTGGGGAAATATTCTCTATCAGCACATCATTATTTTTCTGATGTAGAGTCAGTTTTCAATACTCTATTTTTTAAAGCTTCAGTTCACAGATTAACCATGGTCCTCTTCTCTCATGACAGCTGACGTGCAAACATTTCCCTCTTTCTACCTATATCAGGAATTCTTGTATTGATTATTTTCTCTAGGTAATAGATTTAGTGCATGGAGTAAAGCAATGAATAAAAGTGTTCCTGCCCTTGAAGAAATTATTGTCTGTTAGAAAATAAGAAAATTATTCATTTAACAGAGATTCCCAAATGTATCTGCTTCATCTCTGTAATTCCAGACAGAATTTTGTCAGTCATTGCCTCTAAATTTTACTGCGAACCTAACAGAAATCTATCCTTTAATGTTCGTGAATTTCTCCTGTTTACTATAGTAAAATAAGAATAAATCTTCTGTAAATTCTATGAATAATATCTCTTAATAATGACTATCTCTTGATATCCATGTAATAACTGGAACAAATTCTGTTAATTTCAAAGGCCTAAAGTTTCAGTTTTATTTAGATATGTTAGACATTAATGAAAGGTGAAGTGAATAACCCTAAAGGTTGCATGCCCATGTCCTCACTCATGCATTAATTTTAGCACTGCTGCTTCTTATCTTTTTCGATGCATTCTTGTGGTATTTTGCTGTTAGTTCTATATTCACCAGCTTTATAGTTATGTAGTATATACAATTCAAATTATCTAAATGAAACTGTGCCTAGCTCTGTGGGGAAATAACCTACTTGTATTTCTCTCACTAAAGCTGTCAATGCACTTTTTTTTTTAATATAGTGCTCATAAGCTCAAGAAATGAGAGTCACTTGATGTGATTTGATAGACAAGTAACTTGCAACACAAATAAACCCCCTACATAATACAATACCCTGGTCAGCATCCCTCATCACTTCAATGAATGAATTATAAAATAAAGGATGCCAGTCAACTTAAATGCTGTGAGGGACCTCACCAACAAACAAAACATACATTTCAACAGAGTCTCTGCTTTATTTACTTATATCACATAGGAACACTCAAATGCCTTTATGAGACATGAGCCTTTTAATAGTTATATATGTGGCTGGGGATGTAGCTCAGTGTTTCTTATTATTTGTAAGCACGACTATCCATATTACTCCTTTAAAGAGCCAAACTTTCTGATGGCAGTTCAGCTTTTGTCTACCAATACATATTGGTCCAACTGTTAAAGCTCCCACTTAAGATTGAAACAATCAGCTGGGCAGTGGTGGCATACGTCTTTAATCCCAGCACTAGGGAGGCAGAGACAGGTGGATTTCTGAGTTTGAGGCCAGCCTTGTCTACAGAGTGAGTTGCAGGACAGACAGGGCTACACAGAGAAACCCTGTCTCGAAAAACCAAAAAAAGAAAGAAAGAAAAATTGAAGCAATTCTTGTTGATGTGTTCTAGAGATAGATAGTAATTGATGGATAAAGATATCCTCAAATGACGTCACTTTCTCTACCGTCTCTTGATTTTCTTTAAGAAAATAAGAAATGTACATTATGTATATTGGGGATGAAAAATGGAGCATGATATTTTCAGTCTGCCTAGTGGATAATGAGCCACATTTTTCATTAACTATCATGGACACATTACTTACTTGTGGATCCAAGAAGACTGTCTCGTGTTTGGCAGACACATTAAGACCCTGTGTGCTTCTTGCTAAGAATTTCTAAGGATTAATAAAGAAGGAAAAGCTAACAGCAGCAGTTATTTTCCTGTGCTTCAGTGGTATCACTTGACACAACAGACATGTTCCATACAATATCCCATTCATGTCCAATGGAACATGCACAAATAATGCAAAGATTGCATTTTGATGAGAAACATTAGCTAACTTTGCACGTGGTCACTTAATTATAAATCAACAAAAGCTGAGTTTGGGTTCACTGCTGTAAAACACAAAAGTCTAGATATTCCTTGGCAACTGATGTTCTGGCCATGGATAGTATAGATATTTGATTCTTGTTTTATCTGGGAGTTAAGAAAATATTTCTCTTAAACCCTAGCCTTAAATTACATGGTATTTGTTCTGAGTATTGTTGCTGGGACTAACCACCTAGTCTCAGACAGTGTTATGTAAGAGCTAGCCTTCTCCAAACAATCCATGTTCTGTATTTCTGTGTGTTTTCCTTATAAAACCTCATGTAGACAAGGCTGGACACGAACTTTCTTTTTAGTTGAGGGTGACTTTGAACGTCTGTTTCAACCTCCCATCCACTGTAATCTTAGGCCAGCACCACCATCTTTAGATTTTATCTTCTATGCATCTTCTTAACATACTAGTGGTTCCAGTTTGTACAAATGAATATGCTCATATATTTTTAATCAGTTATCATTTATCATCATCTGCCATGTGTTAAACTTGGGTGTATGTGGTGAGTAAATGAAGAAAATTTTACTAAATCCAAGGCAGCTATGGCTGTGCTGTGGTTTCCAGTTTCTTCCTAAATCAGACTGACTAATGACAGATTACCATCTAATTCTAGCTATTATACAAATGTAATTAATTTTTATTTCATGGTTGACATCATAACTAATGTCATTATTTGGGGAAAAATAAACTATCATCCATTCTTAATTTCATTCAATATACAATCTGTCTTTCCTGGGAAAAATCTTGGGATTTGTTATTCATCTGCCCCTTTTATAGTGGGTCAGGCCTACTTGGCTATTGCCAGGTAACTGTGGGGAGGAGCAGACCTGGCTGTTGCCAGGTAACTGTGGGGTGGACCATATCTGGCTGTTGCCATGTAACTGTGGAATGGAGCTTAAACAGGATGCTAACATGTACTATATGCAAGACTCTCTACTAGGTACTTATCAAGGTACAATACTTGACTCCTTTCTCTAGTCCATTCCTCATACTTGCCTTCTCAGTGATTTTTTTTCCAAAGCATCTATTCATACAATTATCTAATTTAATTCTATTTCAAAATTTTGATAAATACTATTGTAATGACATATTATTCCCTGGTCATAAATATATCCTTTTTATCACCAGTGAGACGATTTAGAGGGTAAAAGGTAGAGGCTTTACATAATCAGTTAGGGCATTTAAGTAGTACATAGATAGCATAATCAAGTGTAATATATTATTTATATGTATAGAATATACATAGATAGATAGATAGATAGATAGATAGATAGATAGATAGGCAGGCAGCCAGGCAGGCAGACAGACAGATAGATAGATATAGCTTCAGTTTGAATGGTAAATATGGTCAGTAAAGGACATGTTACAGTGTGGGCAAAGATTGTTAATATGCAGTATTGCATGAGCGATTGTAATAATTGGAACTTTAGTCTAACATTGAGATTCTTAATAAGCAGGAGGTAATAGTGTGGGAGTAAAAAACAATATTCAGTATTGGCTCAGAAAAAAATCACCAACCAAACTCACTTCAAAATTCAAAACAAAATTCAGAGTAACAGGTAATATTTTCTTACTTTCATTCTTGCAACTAGTATTTTTCATTCTACCTTCCTACAGTTTAGAAAAATAATCACAATAATTTTCCTAAATTTCAAGATTTGAAAAGTAAAGATCTGAAAAATAGGCAGATTATTTCACCTAGAAAATTATGTTTGACTGATATCACTGCTAACGTGTACCCACTCTGCCTCTGCTGCCTCTCTTAGACCTTGATTTAGCCCACTTTTATTTATGTCACAGCAGATCCAAAGCACATTCATCTTCTCACAAGCACTGAAACAGAGTGAATAATCAAACACTAACCAATTCTATACCAATGCCTACTTCAGCTTCTAAAGTTTTTCATTTTTTATTTTTAAATCAAGTGGTAGAGAGAGGCAGTAGCCCAAAGCTGAGAACACCCATACACACCCACAATTGTGAAGTATAGAAACTGAACAGGAAGTGAGGTGATACTATGAACACATAAAGTCTGCCCCTAGTGTAGTAATGTTTTCAGGAAAGCACATTTCACAAGCCTGCCCAAACAGCTTTTCCTGAGGGAACAAGTGTTAAATACCTGAGCCTATAGGGGTATTTCTCATTCAAAATATCAAAATATATGGTTGCAGTGCAATGACAACACACGTTTCCTAGGATGTTTTGGAGAATGAAATCGTTCATGCAGAATAATGTGTGACAGAATATCCTCAATAAATGTTAAATGCTATTATTGCTATAACTATTCTTAATAAAATATACTTGTTAGCTATACTATTTCTGCTGAAAGCAATATTAAAAAGTGAACAAAATCAAATTCATACTCTGAGGTTGTATGCCAAGAATTGAAATATAGAGTCAAGACAGAATAAAATATAAATGTACATGTGTTATTAGCACTTAAACAAGACTGTAAAGCTTATGCATATCTGGCTAAAGTTCACATTCCTTGCTGATTTTGGACCAATGCCAAGGATGGCTTCCTGTAGAATCTCTACCCATTCCAACAGAGCAGAGAGATGTTGAATAGAAGCTGAGGGCACACCCTGAATCTAGATGGCATTATCCATTAGACTAAGGTGAAAGTCTGAATAGGAAAAGGGGACAAACACAGATGAGAATCAGTGTTCTTTTCTTTCTATTTCCTGTCTGTAAATACAATGTGAAAAACCACCTAATGTTTCCACTACCATGCCTTCCCTATTATGATGAACTATACCCTCAACCTTTCTTGAAGGTAGCTCTTTTTCCCTTAAGCTGCTTTTGGTCCAGTATTTGATCCCAAAATCAAGAATGTAGTTAATATAATAGGCGGTTCCATAAATGTGTATGACGATGCACACAACATCCTGAGCACTGTAGCAGGCCAGCTTTGCATAAACTGAAAGAAGAAATGGCGTCAGAAAGATAGAGACAAATTGTGACATAATAATACATACAGGAACTTGATTTTCTACACATATATATACAGAGGGACTTGTGCATGTTGGCGACAGACTTTAATGTGATTAGCTTCCAGTCTCATTTACTTTTCATGGACTATGTGCAGAGTTTGTTGTGTAACACTCCTGTTAAAAACATATCTGTCCAACCTGTAAGCCAGTTTTCATATAACTGCTCTCTATTATTCTTTAGGTCTCTTACCTGTGTGTTCTCTTTCACATACATGGAAACACATTGTAACACTTATGTATTTATTTTCTCTATTGAGAAGCTTTCAGTAAGTATTGCAGTTGTTAAGGTTTAAGGTTTTATTCTTCCAGGAAACTTCCCTCCAACTTAATATCTCCTTGCCTATCTAGAATTGTGTCTACTTTATTGCCTGCAGTACTTTTCACATGTCTGTGTCACATTGTTCCAGATATGTTGTAAGCATCTTAAAATAGGTAGAGTGCTTAGGTTTTTCCAAGAGAGTTCTGAAGAAACATGAGGGCAATTTGTGTACTTTAAACTAAACAGTCCAATGTAATGAGAGCTATGTAAATACTGTAGCAGGGCAGTAGTCACTCCATTGACTTTATCTGCCTGGAAAGGGTATGAAACAATAGAATTCATAGAAGTTATTCGTCTGCATAGAGACAGACAGACACCCATGGTTAATAGGCAAGGTACTATCAAAGGAGAGCCTGACAAGTGGTTTGCATCACTACTATAGCCATCATAGCTTGCCCAGGAATTCATGGATACCTTTCGAAGGGGTAATAAGTACATTTCTCATAAATGTGACAGACCATCTTGCAGGGTGATTTAAGGGAGGCAAGAGTTATTTGGCTTATGTTTTCAGATTTGAGTCCCTCATGGCAGGGAAAGGCATGGCAGGGCAGATCAAGTAATGGTGGTTGTGCATATGTGCACACCACAGTAGACCAGGAAGCAAATCCTGTGACAGTTGTACTCTCCCAAGTGCTGCACCCAGTGAATCACTTCCCCCAGCTCAGTCATACTTTGAAAGGTACCATAACTTTCCAAACTTATGCCAACAGCTAGAGAACACGTACTTGAAACCTAATCACATGGGACTCAACAGAAGGTGCAATAGAAGGGCACTCTACTTTACAACAGTTCTTCCCTTTTGCAATTGTATGTGGAGTTCCAGGAAGCCTGAGATATTTCTGTGCCTAGTCAGTGCTCAGCATTTGTATTTAAGAGACTAAGCCACATGTGCCAAATTGAATATAATTAGCATGTTTAATAATTTCTGTTCATTGTGTGTGCACAAAACACTCCTGGATGCCTAGTCTTCACCCATCCCTTTCTCTGATTTCATTTGGTAAATGAAAGATACTTAAATAATTTAGAATTAAAGGAAATTCAAACCTCAAAATAATTATTATTGGAGTTATACCAAAGAGAATTTGAAATGTACATCAGTACTCTGACAAAAATAAAATTAAAACACAATTTGAACTGTTTTGAGTAAAACCAACAAAAATTTTTGAATAATATATTATTAACACTGACATCTGACATGCAGGTAAAAAATCTTTAGAACATATTTAAATATTCACCAAATTTTATGAATATAAATCATAAGCTCAAAACTGTGAAATGATTTGTCCCTGTTAATCCTCTGACTACAAGCTTATACTGGTAGATAATTTCTTTGGAAAAATCAGTTACAATTTGGCCTCTATGTATGGCGAGCTATGCACTTAACTCTATTGCATACATATACGTTTTCCTACTCCATTGCAGGAACATATTTTGTCCATTTCTATGCTATAAATGACCAAAGACTTTGCAATTAACATGTAGAAGCTGTTCATACTTAGCTGTATTTTATTTAGGTTATAATCATGATTCTGTTTCTCATTTAACAAGACAGATGTCTTTTGATTTTTTTTTAAACTTTACCTAAATATTCCTTGGAAAGTTTAAAACAAACAAAAGCAGTATATTTTAAATGTCAGAGAGAACTGGCTGAGTGTGTGTGAACCTGGAATACTGCCCATGATTTTATCCCCAATAAAGAGATGAAAGACCATTATAAAAAGATGTTCTCACAGACATTCCTTATCTCCACAGATGAGCACGGTGAAAATGCTACGGCCTCGTCTCACGAGCATCCTTTTCAAACTCACCTTTGACGAACATGTCAACAACATCAAACCAAGCATCATAGCAGTAACTCTTGCATGTGAAGAACTGAAGAAAAGTGAAAACTTTAACAGACTCTTAGAGTTGATTCTTCTGGTTGGAAACTACATGAACTCAGGCTCAAGGAATGCCCAGTCTCTGGGTTTTAAGATCAACTTTCTGTGTAAGGTAAGACACCATTTTATAGTATTAATTCATAACAGAAAGTTTTTGGTATGTGAGCTGAAATTATCTAAATGGAAATAATCTATCGATTCTAAATCACATGTAGTAGGAGTGAAGTTGATAGCATAAAGTCTATATATTGAGTAAAATAAATATTTTAAAATATTTTTGCAACAAAATTCAAATACTAAAGTCTTTTTTGCTCATGTCTTTCTGATTGAATCTTACTAAGGATTAGATACCATATAAAATTTGTCTATATAAAATAGATTTATCCTAATATTCTACTCTCTTTGGGGTTATTTAATGTTCCAGAAAGTATTTTGAAGACTTAAATTAGATGAGGAAATAAACCAGGAATTTTTCTTCAGAAAAAAAATGCTTTGATTATTCTACTCTATGAAAATAAAACTATTTCTTGGTAATGTTGAGCCACTAAGAATACACTGATTATCACAATATCAGCCTAAACCTTTAAAATGAAATATTAATATTACTGCTTTCACTGGACAATTCTTATTATTTTTGAGACTTATGATAGGAGACAATGAAACAGAATACCCAAAGTGATCATAAGTGTCCAAGCAGGGCAAGCCAACTTATTTAAGGAAACGATCTGTCTGTTATGCACAGACAACTGAAAAGATTCTGAGGTGAAGCCCTTTGAGAAAGCTTGAGATGAAAATGTGTCTGAAGAGAAGTAATTTTTCTTTGACAACTCCCCAAGCTTTCACTGTTTATTCCGCTTTCATATCTGAAAACACTGCAGAGGTTTGGCTACTTCTAGACACTTATTTTAACAACAATCCCACATGAGTATAAACTTCCTTGTTTTTCATACGTTAACCCATGCAACTTGCAAATCCACAATTTATCATTTTGATATGTATGAAAAATTATTTGACTGTGATAATTTTATCATAGTCATATATATGTGTGTTGTGTGTGTGTGTGTGTGTGGGATAGCATGGGTAAATGATAATAATTATATATAATTATAGGTATAAAATGAGATTTTGATTATCTCTTTACTCCTGATATTTCTTAGAGAGATATTTAAAAAGTAATAACAAGAAAATAGAATAGAAAATTTGGGAATGATAGATTTTGTCAAGAATAGTTTTTATTCTCTCTTCTTGTAGTAGTAAGAAACACATCGTTTCATCAGATAACACCATGTATAATAAGGCAATATTTACAATAAATAAAGCTAATTATATCTGTATTTATAAGGTAAAGCTAGTATGGGCTTATTCAATCAATTGTAGGCCATGTATCCCATCCTACATTACTAAGATGCTATCTGGTTTGAGTGTATTCTCTATGTATAGTTTGTGAATCTATACATTTAGCTTACTATTATGAAAATATTGAATATTAAATAAAATGTTAGAAATTTATATTATATATATATCATACTTTATGTATCTATATTATGTTTAAATTATATATAAAAATCTTAAGCAAACTATTCTAATTTGAACAAATATGCCACTTTCAAGCTGCCTTAGTGTTACCTTATTCAAATTTATTATATAAAATTATTTTCTTGAAAAAAATGAACAACCCCTATATATTAAAGAACTAAAGATTATAATAATCTCACAGAAAGGTTTTATATTTATGTCTTGTCTTTTGGAAAGAGAGATTTCTTCTTGTCATCTACCTGTCAAATAAAAGTTGTTCCATATAGCACTGATCTGACATCTATCACTAGAGGTATGCTCAAAGGATTTAGCACAAAGATTTTTGCCAACTTCAAATAAAATAAAAAATCATCTTGGAGGAAATACTATCATGTAGTAATGGGTGTTCTAAAGGAAAAAGAAGTAAAGGTTTTACAATATTCCCCCCCCACCACCACTTTTCAGTTGGATTTTTATCTTCTGGGAAATACTTTGGAGAAAATACATGTCATCAATAAAGAGAAATATCATATATATGCATGATATTCCCACAATGTTTAGGAATAAAGAGTTGCCCCTAGAATCCTAAGGTTCTGAGTAGATGTAACTGTTTAAAATGACAGAAATTTACTGAAGCACATAAAAATAGTTAGCTTAGATCTATAATCTTTAAAAGATGGAATTAACTTACCACTGATACAAGATTAGCTACAATTGCTGTTAAACTTGATTTATAAAAGACTACTTGGATGATTTTCTTTCTTTAACAAATTGCAGAGGGAATTTCTTCTGAAAAATCCTGATTATGTTTCAAAAGTGATACCATTTCTCACCTAAATTTTTCTAATGATAAATCTTTTTCTTTGATTTAAAATTACCATCTACTTCTTTTTATAAGAATCTCTAATACCCATTAAAATATTCATCTCCTGAAAAAGGAGGCATGGTGTAAGTAATTAAACGTTATCAGATGTGTTTCGACGCATAATATAAAATATTTGGATGCTCAGAATTTGCTGCTGTGATATTTAGGAATAAAAGGAAAACAAATGAGTTAACAAAAATGCCAAGTAACATGAACGGATACAGTGACTATAAAATGCTTTAATTTTAGTAGTGAATTAACTCTTCTGAATCACCAAACTGGTGCTCCCTACTACAACAAAAAACATTTAAATCAGTGTTTTTCTTCCTATAGGTCATGAAACCTTTGGGGTTTTAATGACTCCTTTCACAGGGGTTGCCTAAGCCAACCAGAAATCACAGGCATTTACATTATGATTCATAGTTGTAGCTATATTACAGTTATGAAGCATTATTATGTATGCTTGTATTAAAATCATATATTAAAGGATCACAGCATTAAGATGTTTGAGAACCGCTCTTGTAAATGAAGCTGAACTTACAGTGCAAGATTGGACTATGGTTCTCTGTTAGCCATTGGAATTCTAAGTAATTCCAATGATGCACTTTAGGCATACTTCTTATTTTGTTTTCAGTGTATAATAACATATGCAATATGTGTGTGCTGAAAATAGTCAAAAATACCTAGCATTCTCTATGTATAGATCTGCATTAGCATATAAATATGGATCTTTAAAAGGTTGTAACCAAAAGGACTGTGGTAGCTTGAATATGATTGGCCCAGTTAGTGGCACTATTAAGTATGGCCGTATTAGAGTAGTCATGACCTTGTTGGAGGAAGTGTGTCACTTTGGGGGTGGACTTTCAGACCCTCCTAGCTGAGTTTGAGACAGTGAGTACTCTCCTGGCTGCAGTTGGATTAAGATGTAGAACTATCAGCTCCTTCACCAGTACCTTATCATCTGCCTGGACACTACCCTGTTTCCACCTTTGGATATAGTTGACTGAACCTCTGAACCTGTAAGCAACCCCTAATTAAATGTTGTCCTTTATAAGAGTTTCCTTGGTCATAGTGTCTCTTCAGATCAATGGGAACCCTAACTGAGACAGTGACTATCTGAGTCAAGAGCAAAGTTGAGTTTTTTGATTCGATCTGAGATAACTCAACCAGAAAATGGAGAAAACGTCAAGAAGTTGACCTTTAAAGGAACAACCAGGCTTCAAAGATGGTTCAGTGTTTATGAACACTGGGTGTTCTTTCAGAGGACCCGGCTTTGATTCCCTTCACCAGAAGAGTAGTTCACAACCCATTACTTACTATTAAATATATCCCTAAAGAATATACCCACTATATGTCGTAGTAAAATTTGTAAATAATCCAGGAGAAAATATGAGGGAATACATAGTCTACTTAAGTAACAAGTAAATTCTTGTAAATGCTCACAGTCTCTAATGATTTTTATTCAAAACACTGTGAATTGTATCATAAATGTTAGAATTTTAACATAAAATGATAGTAAAACACAAAACCTAACCAAAAAACCCTAATACTTAGAGGGGGTGAATACTTAAGCAAGCGTATTAGACAATTCAGGTATCATGAGAAAATATCACCAGATTGGTTTAAATAAAAGAAAATTAATATCTCATGTTTTACAATACCATACATATTTCAAAGACCAAGCTGCTGGCTGGTATCTTTGTGGCTTCCATCCTTTGGCTACAGATAATGACTTTCTCCTGATGTTCTAACACCTCCTCTTATAGGGACTTTATCTTTGTTTTTCTGTCTCAACTCTGAACTCTTCAAATTCATGTTGTTTATTTATTCCACATTATATCCCCAGTGTCTGCTGCATGTACAACTCTCAATCAGTTAGGTTTGCATGAACACCAAGAAGTTGGCTTGAATACAGTTTTATTGTTAATTTTTAAAATAAGTATGTAACTTTCTTTTTACTGATGTTCATTTATCATAATAATGAGTCTACTCTTATGGTCAAAATTATTCTCAGTAGTTTAAAAATGAGAATCTTCTCTGCAGAGTAATGGCTTATAAGTGATCATTCAATGACAGCAGACTCAAACAAATAGTTCAGCCCACTGCAGTGTTTTCAGGATTACCTCTGACTCTTTTGCCTGACTGAAGTGCGTTTTTTTCTTATCAGTGTTTATCATTACTTGAGTTGAAGGAAGTTTTTTGACAGCTTACTGAGAAATAAATGATACAGGCTTATAATTGGCTGTGTAAAATAAATCCTATAAAAAGAAAGATTATATTCTTGACCTTGTCTAGACTAGGCTGAGATGTTAGATTGTCGTCCTTCCAGATTCTGTCTCCCCATGAGTCTTTTAGACTTTCCTTTCTTTGGAATTTTTTCAAGCCACATGTTTTCACTTCTTTTGTTGATAATCAGTAATATAAGATTCAGAGCTCCAGCAAATGCAAGGGAATTCATTCATGGCACGTCATGTTTAAAATGTCAGCATATAATGACACACCATACAATCTATTCATAATTTATAACCACCAGACATAAACATTTCATTTTAAGGGTTTGTCTGCATTTTATTATTATACAGTGAAGCAAGTACATTCACCAAATTAAAAATGTGAAATAAGTACACACTAGAGAACACAAGGACAGAATATCAGTGCCAGTTTTAAACAATTGCCATTGTTCAACTTATAGATTGCTTGACTTTTAATTATATTCATTGTGCTTTATTGTTTTCTTCATTGGACCCTCATCTTTGAGAACCAATAAATACTCTTGAGCACAAGAAGAATGTTGTATTACTGCTGTCTTCTTATGTTGGTAGTGATATTCTAGACTTAGTTATTAAAACTGTCATGAATTTTGTTTCCTAGAAGTCTTCACATATAAATCATAAGAAATTTTGAAATGATACAGCAGGAAACACTTAAGTCAATATCACTTAAGTCAATAAACCTATAAACTTTGAAATGAATAGAAAGTTCATATAAAGTTAAATTTTGACATTTTTAATGACCACATTCTTAACTAAATTTGTTTAATTCCTGTTATTTTTCTTGTATATATGGACTTTTGCATATTAGCCAGTAGTAATGACAAAAGATTGGTTTAGACATCTTATTTCTTTGTTGATCAAGATATTTAATTACCAGCTCATTAATCCAATAGGAAACTCTTACCTCTACTGCTGTTCATAGTACTTAAGATCAAACTGAAAATAAAGCCCACTTTTGAGCTTATGTCAGAGTTGTACTACTATAAAGGTTGGAAATAAATGACTGTGGCACCATGACTGTTTTCACTATGAATATGGTTTTATGTGCTTTGAAAGCAATGTCTTTCTGAGAAAGTGTATACTCTTTTCCCATTTCTAAGACAGAGTGCTTGCTTTCCTTACCTAATATAGTGTTGCTGTGAAAATTGATGACTAAAGTAGGAAGAAACTTGATGAAAACAGTTTTTAATCTTTGACTTTATGAATGATTTCTAAAGTGATAACCTCAACTGTTTCTAAATGGTTACACATTTTGCAGAATTAGGGTAACCTATTGGTGTTTCTTATACTCGATATCCTAGTAACTGAAATGAGGCAAACCTGGAAGTAGAGTCATGTGTTCTGGCTACTTTTGAGGTTGAGAAAAAATTATAGCAAGTTTAAGAATTGCCTAAGCTATGGGAGGAGTTGAAGGCCAATGTGGACAATTTAGGGAGCCCTTGGCAGAAAATCGAAAGTGAAAAAATAAAAGGCACTTACTAACTTATGAAAGGCTGAGGCAATAAGGTTGTCCAGGAATCTTAAGCTATCCTGAGCTAAATAGTGAGTTAAAGCCTGGCCTGAGGAGTGAAGGAGTGTCTCACAATTACAGAGAGTGGTGGTGAAGGGAAACAGGAAGGAAGGAAAGGGAGAGGAAGAGCTGTGGAATTATGAGAGAGAGAGAAAGAGAGAAAGAGAGAGAGAGAGAGAGAGAGAGAGAGAGAGAGAGAGAGAGAGAACAAAAGAACATAAGAAACTAACTGCTGTTTGAGTATGAATTTAATCCAGTATACAAAAAAGACTAACAAAATTATATAGGAATATAGTTTGTATATTAAATAACATTGTAAAAAGTCATTTTGATAAAGTTTTAAACAGAAGAAAAAAATAAAAATTTTCTTCTTGCAAAATTCTTCCTCACAGAACAAGTTTTAAAATCAGTTTTTCTAAATAGGTCAGTGTGAGAAATGTATGCAATGACTAGTTGTGAGATTAATTTTCAGAGACGCCAAATATAGCAAGTGTTAAGTGTGTTTATGTACGTCTTCAAATTGTTGTAGTTATGAAGGAATGTGCTTCTCAGAAGATTTTGTTGTTGATGTTGTAGACTTGGACTTTGAGAAAGAAAAAAGCAGCTGTTAGCTTAGTTATCCTTTCTCCTTCTTTGCTCTAAACTTTAGAATTTAAAGCATGGCCTTGTGAGCTTATTAAAGACTATTTTCAAAATTGAAAGAGTCATATTCAGTGGTGTAAATGAATCTGCTAATACTTTAAATGTAACACTTGTTTGTTCTCTCAGAATTTGATTACATCTTTTTAGATTAGCACATTTACAACACTATAGTTTAAGTTGTGTAAATGTCATTAAATCCCAAAATCTTAAGTTTATTAAATACTTTAGGGAAGAGTGAGTTCAGACTTGATTGGTATTCCTTGTCCATTCTGAGTTTTTAAAAGTCATCTTTTTTTTCTTGACATGTTGCCTTTATTAAAGTATTTCTACTGCCTGTCTAAATATACACTCCAGGGATTTTTTTTTTTTATCAAAAAAAGTATTTAACTCAAAAACTCAGTTAATATTATTTCATAACTATATTTGTAAAATAATTGTGCCTACACAGTAATAGTTACAATTGTTGGGCTGAGGAGTATAGCTAACTGAAATCAATAATTCTCTAGTTTTGAAAATTTTAAGGACATTTCTTGACAAATCTCTCATTTATTCAAAGTGGTTACAAACATGTTCAGCACCAGAACAGACAAAAAAGTGATGATTTATGGGACTAGCTGTAGGTCTTACTTGGTTCACCATGAAAACTGTTTTCATAGAGGATTTAAATGAACCCAGCTGGCTTATTATTCTGAGAACTGCTGTAGTCATTTTCTGTGTTTAATCTTATGACTGATTTTGTAATTCTCACAGTGGGGGAAAGTCGACAACATGAGCAGCATTTAGTGAATATAATTAGTAAGTTTGAAAACAAATGCCTTTTTATTCTATAAAAGCTCTGTTCAAAGGATATTTAAACCCTGTTTGAAACTGTTGTTCAAAATAAAACATGGCTACTGTGACTGAATGTGACCAGTCATGTTACAAGCTGGTATTCTGGTCAAATGAAGCCTTCCTAATGAATGCATTGCACAATCTTAATAATGAGAATCAATGACTGTGGAAGAAGTTTATAAAGTGATAGTTTATACCAACATAAAGGTCTGTGATTATTTTAGACACTTAGGAATTATTTATATTCATTTAAATATTTTTACATGCTGGTAATTATAGCCATATTTATTGAACCTTTACTCTATGTGGTACCCAATGCTAGGGATTTTGCATGGAAAAAATCAAACATATTTCCATTTTTTTTATAAGCTAGCTCATACATATAGAACATTTTTATGTTAAAGCCAGACAGAAGGAACAATGTTTTGGGGAGTGCCATATGGGGATCCTCCATACAGCAGCACACATAAAATAAATAAACTATGTTAAAAACATAAAACCATTTAAATAAAGTATGTTGCTCACAAGTACTAACAGGAAATAATGTGTTCTGTGAGATGACTTCCCACACTGTAAAACAACTGCATTACTGTGCAAAGGAAAGGAATAATACCAGTCCCTTGTAAAACATGAACTTTGCACCTTTGTTTTCAATTTGATATTCCCTGAAATCTGTCATGAGGGCAAGCACAAAGCCTTAATCTTTTTGTTCTCTTTCTCTGTGTTATTTTGATGTCTTTACTTAAATTATGGTATCTCAGGATGCATGTTTCTTTTTAAATTATTTTTGTTTTCATGCATATGAATAGTTTGCCTGCTTGTAAATGTTTGTACTACATGCCTGCCTGCTACCTTCAACATCAGAAGAGGGCTTTGGAACACTTGGAACAGGAGTTAAGGAGAGCATTGAGCCACCATGTGGACACTGGAATTAAATACAATGAAAACTTGTCCTCTTGCAAGTGTAGCGAGTGATCTTAAACACTGAGCCACTACACAGTTCTTTTAATGCTACAATACTTTAAATTGATTCTCAAGTTACTATGTATCTTCTGCATTGTTTGCTCATTTTCATTAGCATCTCTTATGCAGTGATGAGTTTCATATCCAAGTCAAAGCATATCATGTATCCACTTCCCATGAAACACTTTTTCTTCTCTATGTCTTAATTAAATGTTAGATTTTTTTAAATAAAAATTCCATAAAATTTAGTGCTACCTTTTCCAAACAATAATATAAATGGATAACTAAAACTGTTTTGTGCCTGGTCTCAATGGATGCGGATGCACTTATTCCACCTATGACCTGATATACCATGGTGGTTTGGTACCCGTGGAGGGCCTCCCTTCTCTGAGAGAAAGGGGATGGAGGACTGAGGTAGAGGGGATGAGGGTGGGACTAGGATGAGATGGTGGAAGAGAAACTATAAAAATGTTTGGGAGAATGCAACTATATTCCATTAAGTCAGATGTTAAAAATTACCAAAACATAAAAAAAAAATTGAAAACTCTTTTTTGTGCACAACCCCTGTTTCCCTAATCAAGCATGAAAAAAAAAAATCACTACTTCCTATAGCAAGGCACTTCAATACCTTTTGTTTAGGGAAGTATCAAGGAAACATTTTTATATTTAATGCTCAGGGTAAAGGATCTGTGTTTGTTCAAATAAATGTAAACTATTTCTAAACTGCCTGCTTAGAGAAAGGAATTTACTCTACAGATTCAATGACGTCTTTATCATGGACACCTGTATCTTATCAGTTTGTTGTTGCAGTGACAAAATACCCAGTCAACACAACTTACTAGAAGGAAAGATAGATTGGAACACACAGCTTCATGAGTTTTGATGAGAGTGCATTGCTTTTGTTTTTTTCTAGCGAGAACCAAGATAGAATATTGTTACTGGAGTATGTGATGGGACAAAGCAGCTCACTTCATGGCAGAAAGGAAGCAGAGAGAACTTGGATGGGAACAGATATAAGATATACCCTTTCATGCCATGTCCATGTCCTAATAACTCGTTATGAGGTTAATAGATTCATGTTCTAATCACCTGTCAATGTGCTACCATCTGTGGACCAATTCTACATGACCTGAGCCTTTTAGGAGGGCACATCATATCCAAAACATACTTGCACTTTAAAATATAATGTTTGTAAATCTATACAAAGGGAAATGAAAAATATTGTAAATCATGTAGAGAGAAGCTCTGTGAAAGTTACAAAACGGTAAAATGTGTGCGTTTAAACTCTGGGTTAGGATAACAAAAACTTCTGATTACAGATAGGGGGATATGCTGCATACGCATGTGAATGTGTTTAGTGCCGCTAAACGCTCGTCTACTCCAAAATGTTTAAAATGCTAAATTTTATGTACATCTCATACAATGAAGAAGTGCATTCATAGCTGCATTGTCTGCAATAGGATATCACTGATATCAGTGATGATCATTTCCAGAGGTGAAAAACCAGAAAGTGATAAGGAAAATACCAAATAGGCGAACATACTTAATATTAACTAAATTTGTATTGTAAAATTATATAGAGGATTGAAGATGAGTGAATGATTAATTGAAGGAAGCTACTGACATCAATGTATGTTAGCAATTCTAAACAGCTATTTCTCAGTGCTATTGATTTTGCTTTTCAAAGGTATATTGTTGACCACCAGAGTTACACATACACTAATGGAAAGTCTCTGAGTATCATTTACCTGAAGTATTACCTATGCTGTTTCTTAGTGATGGTAATAATCTTTTGAGTCTATGTCCAGGAAAAAACAACAAAGAACTGATTTCACTTACTCTCAAACATCATATAGACAGGTTTAAGTAAAAATGCTCATTACAATAAAAGTTGAATGCTTTTATTATTTGTGTAAACCAAGCCTTAATTGAAGAAGCTATTTAATACCCAAGAGATGCTTATGATTATACACTATTTTTGTACCAATTTAAGAATAATTTGATTTTTTAAAAACTATTCTCAGAAGAATTTGTTCCATAGCTTGATTAACTGAAAGTACTTCCAAGCAGCAGGCCTGCTTTTGTTTGTGAAGTACAGCCATGTTTCATTAATTCATTGTGGCCTTTCCTAAGTGAGCATAAATGGCTGTTGTATCGCCACTGGTCCTGGCTACTTCAGACTAATGCATCTGCAGTGCATTTTCCTTCAATAAGTGGGATTACAAGTAAAACCCTGAGAGGGAGAGCATCTAGGGTAGGAGAGCAGAATTTGTCTTCTCTGAGAAACTAATAGCACAAATGCCCTGTTGGGCCTGAAGGTGGCAATTGAGATGAATCTTTATTACATTTAATGTTGTCATGGTTTCACGTTTAAGCTCTGCTTTCACAGATTGCTACCATAAATTAAGTTAACAAGTGGAAAGCTCTTAAATTGCATGACTTTTTATACAATTGATATCATCTGTTCCTTTTTTTGTTGGAAGTGCCATTATAATACAGAAATCAAGAGTGTAAAAAAGGGACAATCAAGCCTACATAAAGAATTAGGACATCTTTTCCAGTATAAATTACATTTGGCTGAATTAATGTCAACCATGGTCATGTAACACCTTAAAAAAAAACAAGTTTTGGTGACAGATTCAGAAATAAACCCAGGAAAGCATGAATTAGACCTGTCTGTTGTAGCTGCAGAGCTAATGTCTTTATGGTAATTGAAATCCTTAAAAGTACATTATCTTTCTCAGTGTTATTGCAGTGTGTGGTGGTGTTGGAGAAAGCAATAATTTGTAAACAACCCTTGGCAGAGAGCACAGAACTTAATTTTTTTAAAAAATTCATGTGCTGTATCAAGACTGGCAAGCAGTAGTAGTTGTTTTGATATATGCACTGGAGCATTCATGATTGCTTAAATATTAACTGTTCCATGAATATATAAATAAAATAGGGAGAAACAAGCCATAATTGGGGATCATTTTACTAAAAAGAAAGTTGAATTATCTGATCACAGCTATAGATTAAGTGGTTTGATTTCAATGACTCAACCGGACTCAGTCTCTGCAAAGAAGTATCATTTGTTCTTAAGGTTAATCCACTCAGTATAGGTGTGTATTGATTGGGACCTGTTGGTATGTAAGGGCTGTTTTCTTCACACAGAGTGAGTGGGCATCTATTTTTTAATACGGGGCTTGTTTCACTAGGGAGTATGTCTATGGCTTTACCATTGCATTTCTTTTATTCTTTATGTGCAATCCAATTGTTTCTATGATCACTATACATGCTATAGTCATTTGTACAAGACAAATCTCATGAAGTTAGCTAAGTAGATCCTCTCTAACACTCTATAGTTACAGTGTAAGATTGCTTGGGGCAGATGCTTAAAACTCACTGTTTTGTTCCTATGTAACAACACATTCTCACAATTTACTTTCCACCTGAAATTGGGATGCTGACTCTGGTAACACAGAATCAGCATATGCCTACATCATGGATGATACTTTATCATTTTATTCTCATTTGTTTGCCAGAGACACAGAGTGGTTGCATTTTCTGTAAGTCTGTTGTGTATGGCCTGAGAGTTAAGGCATTGGGCTCCTTAAAGCAAGTCTAATAGCCCTGAAATGTAAACCCGAGGAACATATAAAACACTCCAACTGTTTTTTAGGACAATTTTGAATCCCAATTGGCCACAACTTAAAATTTGATTTTCTGAGTTAAGCTTTTACTTAAACACAGAACACTAGACTCAATATGATATGGAAGTATAATTTTAGTATACTTTTAAGGAAAAATGGGGGATGGTTTATATGACTTAAAAGCCATCCATCTGAAGCCTTCGCAGCATGGCACACACTGTTAGGTTGTTGTGCTATTGTACCAATAAGTGGTAAATTATAATACAGATCAGTGTCATTTTATGTGAACTAATCAAGACCAGTTATATCTGTCCTTTTTGTAGCCACAAATTGCTAAAAATTCTCTAGTTTTACATTGACACCAAGCTTTGAAAACACATCAACCATAATACTCATTATTTTAAAAATGTGAAGATTTTGTAGTAAACTGTAGATAATTGCCTGAGTATCTCTTGACCTGGAAATTTTATTATCATTGTGGCTCTTAAACTTCCGAATTGCCAGGAGGAATACATCAGAATTGCCAGGAGGTTTTCTCACACACATACTCTTTTTCTGATATAGCAAGACCCACCTTTGAGTTTCTAATTTACTTGATGTGAATTCCTAACTCCTACTCAGATGAGGCCACTGCTCTTGAACAAGGGGTCTCCATTTTATAATAATAGCCAATACCCATGAATTATTTTCCTGCTTTATTTTTAAAGTACTGATAATTGAACCCAGTGTTTTGTAAGCTTCCTGATGAGCTGTATCCCCAGCATAGGACTCATGGATTCTTGATTGTCTATTTTCATTTCTTTTAATTCCTATTCTCCTCAGGCCTAATTATGCTGAACATATTCAGAATGATAATTATAATAACTTTTGCCACTAGCCTCACCATTTTCCAGCTGCTGGCTCTACTGCCCCCTCTATTAACCAGCTATTATCCACAGTCAATATTTTGAATAAATTATCCTTACACATTACCTCCTCTTCCTGGCTATCCATTCTATTTAATTTTATGTCCTTGGCAGTATTCTGAAACAATACTTGAAGGTCACCAAAGATTTCTCTAATCATTGAATTAGCCTTAATTATTTTTGTCTTGTCTGGGGCATTTATTCATTGAACTTTCCAGAGGGAAAAATCTGATCTGATCATAGTCCTCATTTATAAGGAGGTCACAATCTGGTGGGTGATACTGAGCATATAAACAAAACTATGTGTTGTAAAATAAATGGTACAACCATAATGTGTATAAATCACTGTGGGAAAACAAAAGTGATATTTATTAATTACAGTCAGTGAAGTTGGAAAAGACTCACTATTATTAATGAACTTGCTTCCTATATAATGGTTCCCCTTTCCAAACACCTTCTTCATAACCAATAGCCCATAGTTCTGGCACCTGTCTTTATTAAGTATGTGAGCTCTGCTTATATTCTCTGTGTTGCCTGTTGTCCTGAATAGGGTTTCATTGCTATGAAGAGACACCATGACCAAGACAACTCTTATAAGGACAACTTTAAATTGTGCCTTGCTTACAGGTTCAGAGGTTCAGTCTATTATCATCATGGAGGGAAGGATGGCAATGTGCAGGCAGGCATGATGCTAGAGAAGGAGCTGAGAGTTCCAGATCTTATTTTAAAGGCAAACAGGAATCTACTGGCTTCTAGGCAGCCAGAAAGAGTGTTTCTTCAAGCTCACCCCCACAGTGAGACATTTCCTCCAACATGACCACGCCTACTCCAACAAGACCTCACCTCCTAATAATGCCAGCCCCTGGGCCAAGCCCACTCAAAACACCAATTCACTGGGTGGTTTTGAGGATTTACAAAAGTGCCTGTTCCATAAGCATATAGCACATGGATAACACTAGAGCAGAGAGAATGTTTGTTCATATTCTTTCTCAGAGACTATTTACACATAAAATTACATATAAAATTTATTTACACATAAAATTAGATTACTTTAAAGTTATCATTTTCTGACAGGTTACATAATTTTTTTTGTCCACACACCTTAAAACTTATGGGGTCTGGCTTTATCTATTTTCACTTCCTATTACTCATTGACAAACAATTTTTTTTTTCACAGTGACTCAAATGCATCCAGTTTTGCATCCTATGTCTGACAACTCTTTATAATTGCATCAGTCCTTAACATTTGTTACAAACTTACTCAACATATTTTCACCTTTCTATGCAATTTCATAATTTCTACTAAATTTTACTTACTTATATATTTTATAAAGAGATAAACAGAATGATCCCGAGAAGTAGGTGTTGCTATACCAAGGGTATTTTTTTTATTTATATACTAATTCTGAATGTTATTAAAGATTGAAGAAATAGATTTCATTTAATTTCAGCTAGAAATCTTTATATAACAATTCAACCTACTGAATATGTGGTTGACTAGTGAACAACTCTGTTATTCCAATTATTTACTCTTATTTTCATTGATACTTGCTAAGTCAGCTTAGCAAAATAATATAGAAAATTAAGCTTTTCAAACTAATTATATTTGATAAACATACTATTTTGCTTTTAGTGTTTGTAAATATGTACAAAGTAGGCTATTATGGAGTACCCCCTATGTCAGCTTATAAGATATCAGATATCGTTCATGTGTCCTTTCTGAGTGCAGCTTAAAAAAGGAATAAGCTGAAATGCTGAGAAAGTTGCCAAAAGGCACATTGTTTCTGGCTAGAATGGTCCTTGAAATGCTTATAAATGTAGTTGACTTTGAGACTTAGGCAAGATCTATCTTGGCTACCTCCTTGTTTAGATATTTGAGACTAATATACATTTTTTACATGATTCCAAGAAACCAGGTTTCAATGGAAATTAATTTATATCTTAATAAAATATCTCAACTATTTTGACATGATTTTATATACTTTTATATATTCAAATTAGATTATCTTTTTTCCAGAGATAAATATATCTAGCTTGTCTACTTACAAGAGCAATTATTAGATAAATGTTCGTATTGGTGAAAGTGTTTTCAATTGTCTCCTGCTGAAAAGGAATACTACATGGACTGAGACAAAAGAGACTTTGGCTAGTATATAAATGATACAGGGTAGGAAATGCTACATATACAATATATAGTAATACATTACACTAAGGACAATAATTTGCATTATATTTTAATATTATCTGTTTTGAAGAATTGATCTAAAGGTTATACAGAGAGAGAAAGATGTAAAAGGCCACCTATTGGTCATCATTTACTCTCAGTTTGAGACATTGCAAAAGACTCTGGGGGATCTCAATAATAAATATTGTTTTATACACTGTAAAGTTTGTCTTCAACTCTAACTGGATATATTTCTCAGATTGTCAATGCAGGTGCTTTGCCATATTTTCCCATGTTCTAAGGGGAATGTTATTTTTCTAAATAGCCACATGTATATGCTGTCTAGAAGCCCTATTGATTTAATTAGAAGTAATAATATATTTGCTTAACCAAGATGTTATTTGTTTGTTTTTGTAGATTCAACCACTGACCATGGTAAATTTCATAACAGAATTATATTGTTAGTGGCACTGATAGTGAATAAATATGAAAAAAACATTTCAGGGCTGGAAAATGGTTCAGTGATTAAACTGCTCAGTGATCACATAAGGAATTCTCATTTAGACTCTTAGCAACCACATAAAACCAAACAAACATAAATAAAAATGGCATAGTTGAGCATGTCTAACTCTTATTGATTGGTGAAAGAGGCAAGCATAGCGCTTGCTGGACACCCAGTCTAGCTGGAATAGCAAGCTTCAATGAAAGACCCTGTCTCAAAAAATAAGACAGAGAGTAATAGAAGACAGCAGACTTTGCTTCATGTACTTAAGTTCATGTTTGCACAGTCAAATGCACCCTCACACGTCTGTTTACACCTGTAAACAACAGATAACCACACACACAGGAGCATGCGCACGCACACACACACACACACACACACACACACACACACTCTCACCTGTAAATTCAGCAATTTACGAATGCAGGATAAAGCCCAAATTTTTCATGTAAAATGCTATAAAGGCAAAGACAAAAAAAAAAAAAAAAAGGAATTCTGCATAAAATTGCCATAGGAATATAATACCACTTTTCTTGTTTTATTTGCAGTATTAGCTACGTACATTTTTAATAACTGCAAAATACTTAAATAATTTCGCATCTTGAATAGTGCGTAAGAGTTTGCTGTTCTTTTTCTCTTCTTTGTTGGTATATATTCGTTTCCATTGACTTTAAAAATTAATCAATATTTTCTTACTACTAGGAAGGGAATTTTCCTGAAATTTACCTTATCACCTGTTTTTTATTATTATTATTATTATTATTATTATTATTATTATTATTATTATTATTATTATTATAGGATCTCAGATGTTAAGTTGTAAGGAATTTTTTAAATATCCCACATACTGTAAAACTGATGCATTTTGTGAGCATATAACAAAGTAATCCCAGATAAACAGTTCTCTTTGGGAAACAGATCCTCCCATTGATTCCTCTATAGCTGTTAGCTTTACTTAAGATAAACTGCCCTTGAGGTTCCTGTTGCTTTTTGTTCTTACAGCTTGTCCTTGGATTGTAGGATTCAACCTTGTAATACTAAAAGGTATTAGGTGAATGTGCATGATTTCAGCATTTTAATACTTTCAGTATATGGAATTCTGTATCTGTAGAATTTCTCTAAGAAATAATGATGACCACTGGAACATTATTACTCTTATGGCCATTTGTTTGTCTGGAGCCTTAAGGCTCATGTTCTTTGTATTTGTTCACATCATGTGGATGTTAATACCCAATACAAAGTTTAACACATAATATATTTGATATGAACCTGATTTAATAATGCTATGAATTTTTATCTTTAGTCACAAAATGGTAAGAATTAGATCGTATTATAATTAGCTAAGTATCCTCTGCAACCTTTCCTCAACCTGTTTGTGAAGAATACATATTTATCCTCAACAGAATAACCTTTAAATCTAAAAACTCCAAATTGGTATGAACACCAGTGGATAAACATATCATGTAAGGATTCTAGAATTAAAATATCCAGTAAACTGAAAAAACTGTGATCCTTTGTATTGTATTTATGTATTATTTCTAAGTAAATCCTTGTTTTCATTTACAAATGAATGAAGTCTAGCATAAGAGATATAAAAATGAAAACATTAGAGCCATCTGAATTGTTCTGGTCTATCCTTTAGAGATTTGTATTACTCTGTTAAGGCCATCTTTTTTTCTAGTGTCTCTCAAAAAAATGTACAATGTTAAGCAAATAGCTATTAAATTCTGTCATGTTTCCATTACTGTGTAGTATGATTTTGATTTATAATTCTATATGAAACAACTTTGTGATTTTTTTTCCTTATGGCACCTGCAAATAAAGGAATGTAAAGCATGATAGCTAGAAATAAATTTAAAATCACAAATGAATGGAGCTTTCAAGAATACATTTTTATACTAATTCAAAGACCAGAGTGTTGTTAACATCAATACATATTAACTTGTACTATTACTATAAATACTTAAATGAGAGTCCATGTCTAGTAAAAAAGAGAGTTCATTTTGCTGTAATGATTCAGACATTTTTGCAAAAGTAGATTAAGGTTTAACTTGGCACTTTTATTAGTGTTATTTCTCTTTTATAAAATACTGAGATTCAGATCCTGATCTATGTTACTAGTTGCTGTTAAAAAGCTACTGCCGACATAATAATAAATAAACATGTAAGAGTGTGCTTCATCATCATCTGTCTTCATTCATCATTTGTTTCACTTGTTTAAGAAAAATATCTATGTTGCTTTAAAAAAATCTTGTATTTTTTTTTTTAGATCAAAGACACAAAATCAGCAGATCAAAAATCAACCCTTTTGCATTTTCTTGCTGAAATCTGTGATGAACAATACCAGGATATCCTGAAATTTCCTGAAGAGCTGGAACATGTGGAAAGCGCAAGCAAAGGTAATCAATTAGCAGCTGCCTTGAGACTATTCTTCCCTTATCTGCTTTTGTTTAAATGATATGATTCAAATGGAAGCAATTAGCATTCTTAATCATAAAAGTTCTGAGTTGGTGTAAGGAAAGTAGAAAGTTAGTTTTGATTGGCTTATATTTGATTATGGTGTACATTTAAATAACCAGTACTTCTCTCTCTCTCTCTTTTTGTACACTGCTATGTTACTGAAGCTATGGTACCCCTAATCAAACATATTCTTTACATTGAGAAGAACTGAAATCTATGTTGAATGATACTGTTCTCAAAATGATTCTAAGATGTCACTCCTTGAGTTTCTTGTAAAGATCCTGTTCTATAGCTTAGATAAAGAAGAAATGATTATGGGATGGGTAAACTATGAAGGGGAAGATTTCCTAGCATGGAAAAGGGCTTGCTTTCCAGAGACAACTCAATAGGTGCAAGGTAAACTAGCTCAATCATATAGGACAGATGAAAGGAATAGTTGGTAATGAGATCGTGCGAAAGTAGGCACATCACAAGTATCCAAGGCTGACTCAGGTCTCACATCACTTTATACCGTATTAAGGAATTAACACGGAAGTCAAACAGAACACTTGTAAGATTTCCAGGCAGGGTAAATCTCCTTGTCAATATTGTCCACATTTCACACGTGATTAAAAAGTTACGGGAGTTGAGGGAGGATGGATCAAGAAAATATTTTTTCTGCAAGTGATATTATATGGGTGCAAACTTTATTTTCTCTTTTACGAAAGCGAAATGTTTGCTGTCATGATTATATTCTGTAACTGTAAGGATGAAAGGAAATTATAATGGTATTACTTACTAGTTTCAAAACATTGAGCTAGTAATTTAGACACCTACGCTTTTTTGTCCTAATCTAGAAAGTGACAAATCTTAAGAACAGTAAGATTATGTAAGAAAATTAGCATATACAAAGCATACAGTAAAGTACTTGCCACATAGTAAGTGCACCGCTGTTATTCTATGGTTGTTAGAAATGATGGTTTTCATAGTGTTAACAACTAATACACTGGTAAGGACATTGCATTGGTTTGATTGTTAGATTTGAAGAGAATAATCTGATATATCTTATAGTTCTTCATGGTTCAGCTAAGTATGTGTTTTACTCAACTTTGTTTTATATATATATATATATCTGTCTGGGCTTTTTGATAAATCCCTTCATTTTTTTTTAACAGTATCACAAGCTTCTTTCTCACTGTCTATTTCAACAGCGAAATGTAGCAGTGGTGTTTTGATCGCTTGCTTTGTGTACTGATCCAGTGTAGTCACAGGGATGTTGCCAAATACCCTATTCCTCTCCCACTGTTTGGGCTGCAGCAATCCGCACTCTCCACTTGGTTTTCACTGGCTCTTTTTCCTTCCTGTGAAATTCAAAGAGTTCTCCACTCAAACACTTCTTAAGCACACCCTGCCTGCTTGCAGCCGCTTTCATTTCCTCCTAGTTCTCATTGCAGTGTACCCAGACATATATTCTCTTGAGCCATTTTTATTCCTTTCTAATAATCCTGTCTGTGTGTACAATTTCCTGCTCCATCCCTTGCCTGAAAATCTCACCTGCCTTGTCCTCTAAGACAACTGACTATCATTTGTCAAAACACTGTTCAAAATCCATTTTCTTTCTTTCTAACGTCTTTTTACCAAAGTCTCTGGAGAAAATACTTTGATGTTTAGCCTCTACAGGAAGAAAATCAGTGGAGAAAGGTCAAGCTATTTATGTCTAATTTATAGTTAAATTCTTCTCCTTAATATTTGAGTCTAATTTGGCTTTACTTTCTTAATATAAATTTCAGGGTGGTTTGAGTCAAATTTTGTCACCTTCAGTATTGTGTATAATATGCTCTATGTATAATCCTCACATTCTCCCAAAGGAGATAAAAAAGATAGATTAACACTATATAATTAGTTTGCTTTTGAAAATGAATCAACTCCTTGTGAATTGTTTCCCTTCCTAAAACAAAACAAAACAAAACATAAAAGCTTTTAAAATTTGGAGGAATAGGGAAAACACAATTTCAAGTTAAAGAATGTATTATATTGCACATATAATGAACAATTGTGTCCTTTTGATTGTTAGAATCCATGTATGTATTTTATGAGAAAATCATGTTTTCTGCCAGTATGATAACAACAGGTATATTCTATTCCTCTACTAAAAACAAAGACCTCAAACATACTGATAATGGGGGACATGCCGTTACCTTGAGCTGAATGATAAACAGAGAATTATGTAGAATCTAGTGAAAACTTTATTTGTATAATTATCGTTACTCTTCTCCAAGCTCAGATTATAATTATGCATTTCTTGGAGACACATGCCTTTGGTATCAACTTAGCATATTTTCCTAGAGCTCTGTAACTCAAAGATATTGAAGAAGCACATCATTTTTACATTAAAACAGATATATATTACAGAGTAGAATGCAAAAACCACATGAATTTTTAAAATAAAACAGATGACTTCAAAGAAATTTCACACTTGCAGCAGATCCCTAGGGGTGCATGTTCAATCTTCGGTTCCATTAGGGGTACTTTTGTGGGAGAAGTTTATGAAGCACTGCCTGGAGATTTCAAAAGTGGTTTTGTTTTTATTTGAATTTGTTTAGTTATTTAGTTAGCAATATTGCTGGGACAGAGAGGGAAGCAAGTCGAGTGAGAAAGCACACTATTTTCTTCTGAACAGGAATTCTTGTAAATCAGAAGTTCAGAAGCAAATAGTATTATATACCCTTATTTATACCAGTGAAATTAATAAATAATACTGTTTAGGTTATTTTATTCTGGGGTAACCTTTAAGTCTGCAGGTACTTTCATTAGTTACTGACATAGCAGCATGTTTCAAGAGAGAAAATATTATGGCTATACAAAGTTTGATATCTTCAAACAATTAAAAAGTACCTTTTATAAAACACAGTTACCTTTTTCCTAATTTTTATTTTTAATTTTTATATGTGTGTTTTGCTGTATCAAGTTTTATGTGAACTTGACAAAACCCAGATTTTAAGGAGGAAACTTCAATTAAGAAAATGCCCCCACTAGATTTCTTGTGGCAAGCCTGTAGTGGATTTTCTTCATTGATTATTGGTGGGAGACAGCCTTGCTCATTGTGACTCGTGCCACCTCTGGTCTGGTGATCTTCAGTGCTATAAGAACTTAGGGCAAGCAAGCCAGTAAGCAGCACTCCTACATCCAGGATCCTACCTTGAGTTTCTGCCCTGATTTCACTTAGTGATTGACTAGAAGATTATTTTGGTTATGGTGTTTTATTACAGCAATAGAAACCCTAACTAAGATATGTGAATATATGTATGTATTAATACTATGTGTGTGTGTGTGTGTGTGTGTGTATATATATAAATTTGTACATATTAATACATAGTATTAATAATTTACTAGGTACATTTGGTGAATTCTTTATCCACTCTCCTCTCCATAACTATCACTTTAATTTTTAACTCTGAGAATTTTTATAGTTTGATTTAAAACCTTTAATGTTTTATAGGTTAGCTCCAGGGATTACACCAGTAGGGTTAGTAAAGTTTAATTAAAACTATTCTGTTCAATGCAGGAAAATTATATTAATGTATTTGAAGGCACTATTAATCCTAAGGTTTTACATAAATCCAAAATGGGTTTCACTTCAGTTAAATTAGTGTCATCTTACAATATAAAAGCTAGTTATGTTTTCCATGAACAATGTAAAGTTCTTTTTTTTTAATTAAATTATATATTTTTCCACTACATAAACAAACTCAAAAAAAAAAAAAAAACCCACCTTCAGCAAAGTGACTGGATACAACTTTAACTCAAGCAAATCTGTACCCTTCCTATACTCAAAGGATAAACAGGCTGAGAAAGAAATTAGGGAAAAGACACCCTTCACAATTGTCACAAACAATATAAAGTATCTTGGTGTGACTCTAATCAAACAAGTGAAAGATCTGTATGACAAGAACTTCAAGTCTCTGAAGAAAGAAATTGAAGAAGACCTCAGAAGATGGAAAGATCTCCCATGCTCATGATGGATTGGCAGGATTAACATAGTTAAAATGGCCATCCTGCTGACAGCAAACTACAGATTCAATGCCATCCCCACCTATCTTTATTCTAAGGCTGAAAAATTACTTCCATTTTTTTTTTTTTTTTTTTTTTTTTTTTTTTTTTTTTTTTTTTTTTTACTGTTAAATGCACGGAAGAATATATGAGTTTGGGGAACAAAATTATAGTGGTTTTGTTTAAACACACCTATTTTACCCATAAAGCATACTCACATGGTTGGAGATGTGAAAAAATATAAAACTGTACAATTTCTGAAACAAATTTAAACTTTGAGTTATATTCCTTTTAGGAGTCCAGAGTCATATTATACCAATGTGGAAACTAGGTAGTGGTGTGTGTGTGTGTGTGTGTGTGTGTGTGTGTGTGTGTGTGTGTAGAAGTGGATGGAAGTCATAGGACAAATTTAAGGTATGTGTTTATTCCATCCAGTAGGTGGTGTAGAAGTTGAAACTCAGGTCAGGAGGTTTGGTGGTAAGGTGTCTCCTTTACCCACTGAGCCATATGCTGATAGCATAGTAGAATGATTTTTCTGTAGTTAAAAGTTACTGTCTGTGGTGGTTTCAGTATGCTTGACCCAGGGCACTACTAGGTGTGGCCTTGTTGGAATTGGTGCAGCCTTGTTGGAGGAAGTATGTCACTGGGTAGGCAGGTTCTAAGGCCTCCTGGTGCTCAAACTCTGCCTAATGAGGAAGAGATTCTCCTGCTGCATTTCAGCTTTTCCAGTATCATATCTGTCTGGAAGCTGCCCAGCTTCCCACCATGATAATTGACTGAAACTCTGAAACTATAAACCACACCCAATTAAATATTTTCTTTATAAGCCTTGCCTTGGTTATGGTGTCTCTTCACAGCTGTGAAACCCCAACTAAGTCATATATTAGATAAAACTGAATATATATAATATTATATAATTTTGGTAAACACATTAAAATGTTTGATTAGCTTATTTTGGAATATTTTGAATTTTATGGAAACAGTACCTATTTATTTTAAAACAGCTAGTTTTCAATAATTATACTTGTTTTTATAAAGTTAATTATTGGTTTTTAATCCCAAACTTCTTTCTTTGAGATAACAGAAATGCCAAGTGGTTGCATGAAATTCCAGTGCTAAGACTGGTTTGCAAGTTCAAACCCTTTTTTGGCTTGATCTTTTCTTAGAAAACAAAATAACTACCTAAATAACCAAAAATAAAATAAAATAAAACAGAGATCATTAAATTGAAATATGCACTGATTTTTTTAAAGTGTGGTGGAAACATTTACAGTAAGATTTACCTTCATTAAGTACGTCATAAATTGGTGTTAACCATACATTATTTAGATTTTAGTATTTTGTACAATATACTTCATTTTTTGCTTGTTTTGTCATTTATTTAATTTAATTTTGAAATACTGGGGATTAAGCCCAGCACCTTACACATGCAGGTGACTTGTGACTCCAAGGCCTCTAACAAATGTTTCTTATATACTTATGTGACTTAATTGTCAGGGTCTTGCAACCCTTATCTGTTAGAGAAAATTAGCCTTTATATAGTGGAGGGTTTTATGGATGGAGAAATATACCATTTTCACTGTGACTATGTCAGATCCTCAATCCATGCTTTTTTTCCAAACTGAAATGTTGCATCCATTTCCCAGGTATTTTGTGCTATGTGTAACTTTTTTCTCCCATATTTCTATTGAAAGTCTTCTGTTTTGAATTTCAGTAGTTTTTGACTTCCCTAATGGATGAGAAAACCTATTTGAACCTCTTCACTTGATACAGAATGGCCGTTTGTGTAACTGTATCCCAAAATAATACATTCTCAATAATATTTTATATCTTTAGGCTTATTTTTTATCATGGCAGTATTTGACACAGTATTGGTATTAGCATATATACCTCTGTGAATACTTATTTAGCATCACCTGAATATAGCTGCTATCTTTATCTAAACCCACTGTGGGAGTTTACAGTTACTCAAATTTCTTAAGACATGTCTGCAGATATTTAAGGAGTTAATAGATAAAGTTTTCACAAATATTACGTAGCTAAGATAAAGTAATCATTGTGTTGGTTATTCATGGGGTCAGTTTGTGACTGACAAAGAATATGCTAGGGCTTCTGACAATACTGGTCATATTGTACTTCTTAATCCAGAAGCTGTGCCAGTATTTGGTTTATGAAAATTCATTAACCAGGTCACGTAATGCACTTTCTGATATAAGTTAAACTTCAGTAAAGTATGTAAAAATGGTAATTCATGACTTTAAAATATGTTATGGCTTTTGAAAAGCGAGGCATAGACTACATTTTAATTCAAAGGATCATTTTATTTTTATGCATGCATCATAAAAACATCACATGTGTTGTATAAATATGAGTAGGCAATTGTTTTCAAAATTCATCTGACATTACTGTAAATAATTGATGCTTTTCAGTAAGCTATATGTCACTTAAGGATTTTATCAAAGCATCTTTTAATCTGAGAGTGATGTTTATGCTTTCTTTACTTAGTAAAAGAACAAGATCCATCAACCACATTCTATACAAGTAAAGATCAAGGAGGTCTTTACTCCAGTTGTTGTCAATATGATGCTGTCTGATGAATCCTAACATGCCTTATCACACAGTGGATTAAAATTCCTATGAAGGACCTTGTGCTGCTGGCCTTTTTTTTTTTAAACAATAATTGTTTCTTTACGTCAATGTCTGAAAATAGGGTGTTGATTACCAATGGTCAATTTAATCTCATTTTGAATTCCAAGTAGTTTCTTAAAAGTCTGATTCACATATCAGTTATCCTCACTTACTTGGCACCTAAACACACATAAAATATTGGGACATATTTCATGCAACAGATTAAACAATTGACATTAAGTCATATTGTCAATGTGGAAGGAGAAGGTAGGCACAGAATGAGAACAGAAATATAGAAATACCTGCCACAGGTATCATATCATAAAACTAGATATGTTTTGGTCCTAATTGGCTATTATGTGTACCACTATGATTACCACTGCTATGATTTCATCACTACCTTAGTCATTTGGTGCTGTAAAGTGTTACAAGTAGTGATGGCTCAAAGTAACATGGAGGGAGAGCTATTTCAAGTAAGTACCAGGACCACAGCAGAGTTATCCAAAAAGGTGCTTGCATTCTCTACTTCTGACACATTTTCAGTTAGCTATGACACAAGGATTAAATCAGAAAACTATCACAGTTGCTTTGATTTTCTCCTGAATTTTCAGTTGTGCAAGTTGATGAGACAATCTTAGTAAACATCAAATATAAACAATTGGTTTGCAACTTTGCCTGATTCGAATTCCTTAATACTCTTCCATGTCCAAGAGGCCGAACAGAGCTGTCAAATTGATCTGCAAACTTGATGAGAGTAGTTAGGTGAATCATCAGTACTCTTTTGGAAGCTAATAGCCCTGCAACAAATAATGCTGGTATAGCCATATGTAAAAGAAGCCTGCTAAAATGCTATGTTCAGGGGTAAGATTTATGACATATATAAATTCCAGTTTTACCTTTGTCATCCAGCTACTTGTTTGATCATAGTTTGTCAATTTAACTTCTCAATGCATGTTTTCTCAATTGTATACATTTTCAGAGTTGTGAAATACAGATTGTCCTGTACATTCCTTGTAGTGATGATGATATTCAATGTGGAAGTGCCTTAAGTAAAAGGTGTTATACATATATAATGACTTGTTTAGTTAAGCTTGTTTGTGCATATTACTATCACTTGGTTTTTGAGCAGGTTTTTGTTACATTTGTACAGATTCATTTTAAAAATTGAGTATCAATCGTCTCAGTGATCTACAAATGTCAGCCCATAATATTACTTGAATAAATAAGTGATCAAATTAACTTTTAAAATCATAAGTATTTCAGAAATATTGTATGATGCCACTAGCTTGTATTTTTTTTTACACATTCTCATACTCTTTGCAATTGGGTGCTTTTTCTAGTACTAATATTACATATATATATATATATATATATATATATATATATATATATTTCTTAAGATTTATGTCTTATTTGTATGTATATATACACATATACACACACATAGAGAGAGACATATATTTATTCATTTATGAACGTATTTACACCTCATTCATGCAGATACCCACAGACCAGAGGGCATCAAATTCCCCTATACTGGATTTATAGGCAGTTGTGAGCCACCAGATGTGATTGTTACCTACACTGTGACTATCTCCATGTTATCTGCAAGAGCAGTATGCTCTTTTAACTCCTGAGTCATCTCTCTAGACAAAAGGATCATGTTATTTTGAATGACATCTCTAATCTTTAATAGAAGAATCCTTGGTCTGTAATCAAAAGTTCCAATACCTCAAAATGTTCTAGTGTTCTAGTATTTGGGTTTCAACATGCATAAATATGGAAGGAATAATAAAGAAATGAAATGATAGGAAAATAAAACAAAATAACTGGATAATCTACATAATTGATAAGAATATTTAATGGGATACATAAAAGATATAGATTAAAATATCATAAAATAAGTGATGAAATGAAAAAAATCATATTCTTTGGTATATATTTTAGAGGACTGGCTACTGATTACATCCTCATCAGAATATTGAAGGTAATATTTTTCTTAACTACTGTCACTTCACTTAATTGTGTATTTTCTGATGCCTGACATCGACAGTAATAATCACTAGCATCTATCTCAGAACTTAATATGATCCATGTGTTATATAGAAAAGAAGATTGTGTCTAAAATAGTGATTGGTTGCAAAATTGCACAATTAACTTTAGATAAGGCAACCCAATAAGAACAAAGGGTCCCAAAGGCAGGCAATAGAGTCTGAGACAGTCCTTGTTCCCACTATTAGGAGTCCCACAAGAACACAAAACTACACAAGCGCAGCGGGCCTAGGTCAGTCTCAGGTAGCCTGCCTCCTTGGCAATTTTGTGTCCTTGAGCTGCTTTGAGCCCAGACTAGTTGATTCTGTGTTTTTTCTTGTGGTGTCCTTGACCATTCTGGCTCAAGAAGTCCTTCCTTCCCTTCTTCTGAAGGATTCCCACAGCTCTAACTAAATTTTGCTGTGTGTACTGGCTGGTTTTGTGTCAACTTGACACAAGCTGGAGTTATCACAGAGAAAGGAGTTTCAGTTGAGAAAATGCCTCCATGAGATCCAACTGTAAGGCATTTTCTAGATTAGTGATCAAGGGAGGAGGGCCCCTTGTGGGTGGTGCCATCCCTGGGCTGGTAGTCTTGGGCTCTATAAGAAAGCAAACAAGCAAGATAGTTAGAAACATCCCTCCATGGCTTCTGCATCAGCTTCTGCTTCCTGCCCTGCTTGAGTTCCAGTCCTGACTTCCTCTGGTGATAAACAGCAGTGTGGAAGTGTAAGCTGAATAAGCCCTTTCCTCCCCAACTTGCTTCTTGGTCATGATGTTTGTGCAGGAATAGAAACCCTGACTAAGACAATGTGGGTCTCTGCATCTGATTCAATTAATTGCTTTTCTGAAAAGATTGGTTTAGAATCCAATCTTTGAATATAGCAGAATATCACTAGGAATCATTGAATTGACTTTTTTTCCATTCATATTTGAATCTATCCTAGGTCTCTGTGCTATCTAGCCTATGGTTCTTGGCCCTCCAGTAAGTACCAAGGATGGGCTCAGTCTCAGGACATGGGATACTCAGGACACTGTAGACTAGTGTTTCTCAAACTTCCTAGTGCTGTGACCCTTTAGTACAGCTCTTCATATTGTAGTAACCCCAGCCATAAAATTATTTTTGTTGCTACTTTATAACTTCAATTTTGCTACTGTTATGAATCATAGTGTAAATATATGATAGGCAAGATATATGGTATGTGACATTCTCCAAAGGTGTCATGACTCATGGGTTGATAACCACTGCTGTGGATGATACAGTTTTCTTGCTAGGATACTAGAATTTGTAAGTTGGGAAGGAGAACTGAGCAACAGAATGAATTCATGTTTCTGCTTTCTGATTATGGGTGTGGCATGACTAGCTGCTTAGAGCTTGACTTCCCTCCCATGATGCTCTGGAATATAAACTGTGAGTCAGAATAAACTCTTTTCCTTAAATTATTTTCTACAGGGTATTTGATCACAGCAACAGGAAAAGAAACTGATGCCAGAGCTACAGATATTCATAAAACCTTTAGAGTGCTTTTGGTTCAATGAAGAAAGTATAATAGCACATGTGCATTGAAAGCGAAATAATGAATGTCAATACTTTGAGTGCCTGCTATCAATTGAGATTCAGTATCATCAATTAAATTAGAAAGTATAAGGGCTTATTTTGCTTGACTGAGTCTGAAAACTGAAGTGTTTTGCAAGGTCAAACAATTAACATTTGTGTATTTAGCATCGCAACTCTTTTTTCCACAAACTCTTTTGATAAGATTTACTTCCAGTTGATATAACATGTAGAAATATATGCTTAGCTATACTGTGATTTTAAATGATAATGAAGTGCAAATAGCTTGGAAAGTGCAATTTAATTTTCTGAAGTGACTAATCAAGGTAGGACACCTTATCTGTGGACATAATCTTTTATGAAGGAAGGTCGATCATACACATGAAAATGAATATATCTATAATCAATAGTTCTTGCTTCCCAAAGAACTATAGTCAGTTAATGATCTCCATTCTCTTGCCTGACTCTAGCATTTTAGAATTTTTGTGAAAAAAACTTGAAGTGCGGGTGACAAAGTAATTTGGAAGATGACTTAAGACAATACTTGTGTTTAAATATTAGATTGTTAAGCTGTAAGCAGATATCTGAGCTACGAGGAAACAAAATGATCTTAGTCTGTCATAAATAATTACTGAACTGTACCAGTAACAATTAATATGAGTTCAATTACCTCTCTTTTAATCTTTTTGTGAAAACTGAACTTAAAGAGGGTAACTACAGGCATGAACAGCCATTACATCATAGGACAACAACTATTTCTCCAGCATTGTCATTGACAGCTAATACAATGTTCACTGTGCGTGGCTGTATATGACTGAGCACTGCATCCCTTAGCTATAAAGTGGAGAATAGGGTTGGAATGTGGCTCAGTGACAATGCTTACCTAAATTGTCTGCAGTCAGAGGCGTGATCTTTACCATCACTAATGAAACAAATACATCATAGCAGTTCCCACTATTGATTTTGCTAGAGCTTCCTGTGTAAAATACGTGTTTTACAAAGTCTTTATCTTAATTTTTCATGAAAGAAAAGAGCACCTACTCCTTTTATATTACAGAGAAAAACAAATTGCTAATTAGATGGTTGTGAAACAATGTTATCCTTTTTAGTTGTACGCTGACTTTTCAAATGCAGTGCCACTTTAACAACTTTTGAAAATCAGAATCTTCAGGGCACATTATTACATCTGCAGATTCATTGACCATGTCTATTCCCAGGGACATTGAAATGAAAAGCAAGGCCAGGCAAGACTAACATTTATTTCATAAAAGTTTCGCTGGCACTCTTATTAGATGAAGATAAAGGCGTAATGTTTCTCAGGGAGGCATAAGACATATTCATATATACGGATTTTTTTTTTTTTGGGTGTCAAACAAAACAGAATTTTGAAAAACTGCCAGGTAGTGGTTCGAAAGGAATACAGAAGCCTGTATGTTTCAAATGGGTTGAAAAATGGTTTAAATGTACTGAGCTGTTCACAGCCTCTGGCTTTTACTTTTTGTGTGAGTTATATCTAAGCAAGGATTTTATTATCGTTAGTGTTGTTCATGCTGCTATAGTTAGAATTGCCAGTCCCATTACAAATCCACTATTTCAGTTGGGGTTCATAACTCAGCTCTGGAAGTCACCCTGGGCTAAAGATTGGCATACCCATTTAGAAAATGGTTCTAATGGTGGCTATGAATGTGATCAAATATGTAGTAAACATTCAAATTAGCATATGCTACTTTTATAGTATATTTTATAAATGGATAATGTATTGTGGTTATTTCATTATAGAAACTGTCTGACAAATGTTAATTCAGGCACTGTAAATGATTAACAAAATTAGAAAAAACTTTTCTTCAGACTTATTAGTCCTTCTAGTCAAGATGCTCAGAACTTACCTTGGAAGCCATGAACAAAAATACTTTCTGCTAGTATATGAGTTAGCAGCTTCAGAAAGACACTCAGAAATAAATCAACATTATGGCCAGATATATAATTAATTTGACCCAAAGTTTAGTAAATGCCATGGGAATAGAATAATTAAAATGACAGATTGAAGTTTTACATTGGATCGTGTGGAGTGTCTACTAGGGTGGATGTTGTTATTGTTGTGTTTCTGTTTGGTTGGTTTTGTTGTTACTGTTCTTGTTGTTGTTGTGTTTTGGGTTGTTTTGACATACATTCTCATTATGTGATCCCAACTGGCCTCGAATGTTCTACATTTCCCAGGCTTGCTTTGAAATTACGTTTTTGCTGCCTCAGCCTCCCTGGTACTAAGTCTTCAGATGGCCACCATCACGGCCAACTGCTACTACATTTTTCAAAATGGATGTATATTCAATTTCTCATCACTCTTAACATTTTTATTATAAAATCAACCAATTTCTTTACTTAGAAGACAAAAGAATGCTTTAAATTAGCAAATATAAAAACATGTTTTGATCTTAAATAGGGATTACAGATTGAATCACAATATGGTTTCAGCACTCTTCCCACCCCAGGCTAAAGAGCAAAGACTTGTCTATATTTTTAAAATGTATAGCTTTCCTGGCTGATCAATACACCTACTATGAGTCCATGAAAGTTTAACTTACCTCACACTGTCAAGGAATATGAAGGATTTAATTTAGCTTAGCTCCTTTGCTTTGCATAATTTAGAAGAAGATTTTGATAAAACTTTGGAGGAGCTTAGAGATTGCTTAGAATCTTAATCTTCTACTGGTAGTTAACTATTTAAAAACATCTTAAGAAGGGTAACTCCTCAAACTTTAACAGTTAGGACTATGCTGTTGGACATGACAGTTATAGCTCCTGTCCTCATCATCTAGTGGGCACAGAGAAGAAACGAGTATATCCATATTCATGTACTCATGCATTGGGATTTTGGGATAAGTGCTCTGAAATATAGAGCTAGTGTGCCTTTGTAAGTTTGAAGGCGATCTATGGATGCTGTCTGAGGGTATGACACGAAGGATTTTCAGGAAGTGGAAATCACTAGGAAAGTGTTGAAAGACAAGCTATTCAGTATGCTCTAGGAACTGCAAAGTAGCAAACTAGAGAATTACAGAGAAAGTAGACATGGAGCAGCATGGTTTGAGCTGAAAAGATACAAAAACTTCAGGACTAGGAACAGAAGCCCTGGATAAATGTGCATATTCTCTCTCTTCTAAATATTGCAAAAGAAGCATTCTTTCACATGAGATTTCCTTTTCCTTGTAAGTGACAAGACTTTTCTTTTCTTTGTTTGTTGTTTTGTTTTTTGTTGGCACTAACAGACATACACACATATACACATTCACACACACATATACATTTATTTATGCATATAAGTACACATGTTTGTTTTAGTTAGGGAAATTTAGTTTCCATGATATATCAATACTTGTCTATTAGTTTACTGAGTATAATCTCCAATTGTAGTTTTCAAATTAAGAAAAAAGTCAACTTGACGAAAATCTGATTTTTTTTTAAAAAAAAATAAGTATAATGTAAGTATTTTCTCTTTTCTTGATCTGAATTTGTTTTAATTCAGTCTTTAACTGCACTTTATTATCTCATGTAATGTAATGAGTCAATCAAGAAAATGGTTTTTTTTCCCCTTGAAACTTCTTTTGTGATTTGCAGCAACAGACCAGTGCAGATGACATTTTACCTTTTGTTGATGTTGCTTAGGAACAGAAATGACAGTCAGAAGTATTCTTTTAGTTTAGATTTATAAAAGGGCAAATAAGTTGGATATCATCATGGCTTGAAGAAACATCTACATATAGCACCTTTCTTTTTCAAAACATTGTAGTCACTGAATCATTAAAAAGTAACACATACTCTTTTTTTCCATGTTAAAGCTACACTGTTTGAAAAATCACAGTAAAAATAAAACATTTAAGAAATATCATTTTACATGATGAAGAGGTGAACTGAGTGAACACAAATATCACAGTGGCTCTTTCACATTTTTCATATAACTAATCATGTTGCTATTTAACAGTCAAAATCCAAAGACATTATTTTGAAATCAAGTTCATGGGTTTTAAACTGTCCCTTAAGACTGTTAATTAACATCTGTTTTCTACAGATGAACTGGATGACATTCTGTTCATTGTTCGCAGAGTATCCCTCTATCTGTTTTCTTTTCTTCTAGATTTTCTCAAATGCGACACAAAGTTAAATCTAATTAGGTAGATTGCCATTTTCTTGAAGTAGGCTTCCCCAAGTAAAACAAATGGAAGTGGAATATCTTCCAGTGAACTTTTATTTTGTCCATCCCTAGAGACCACCAAAGTAAGTGCTTGAAAATAGCTACAGCTATGTGGGAATTTAATTTTCTCTCTTAAATTATTATAGTGCATAGCATATTCGAACAACTATCCCTAGATATCTGGTTTATTTTAGGAAAACTGCTATCATATGTGGAGATATATATATATATGTTAAAGTGAGAATAGGAGATATATAGAATAATAACTAAAACAGTAGTGCCAAGTAATAAAGTGTTGTTGCATTCACTAAGCATTTAGCAACTGATGACTTTGATTTCCTGTGTTTGATCTACTTTGTACTTCACACAAACTCTTTTCCTTAAAGTATAGTTTTAGAGCTGAAGAATCTTAAACTTAATAATACGATGTAGCTTATGTAAAGTTTCCACAGGCAGTCAGAGGCCTATCTTGCCACAACAAAAATGCTACAATTTGAAATAATCCGTTAGGATACTGAGCGAAAGGTGAGAGAAATACTTGTGTCCTTCTCAAAGTATGATACCTTGAGTTTGATGATGAGAGATTCTAGAGGTTTTAGGATGTAGTGATGTGAAGATCTGGGATAATATGCCCTAGTTGTCAAAATATTAATGGAAAAGAAGTCCTTAAAACTAGTGTGATTGTTTTATGCCTCCAAACCTATTTTCCCAAGAAATATTGAAGTTTTAGATAATAAAGTTCTGAGACATACTTCAGAAATCCAACTCTTGGAGTTAATTTTTTACAAGTTTGGTTTTCTGAGACCAGTTAATAAAACAACAACATGCTGTTACTCCACTGTGCTATTTCAATTGTTTTTGTTTTTTTTCTGTTTCTGCATTCTAAGCTCTAAAGCAGAACAGCCACTTTAAAATATTTACAAAGATGAAGTTCTTGAAGGAGTCGCACCTGACATTTGTTGGTAACATCTTAGGGTTAAATCCTAACTTAGCAAGGACTATGATAGAAACATTTGATAAGCTTACTCCCATGCATTTCTGTAAAGCATACAGGAAAGGAAAGAACATAGGTACCTTAAAGTGAACAGAGATTGAGAAGCCCAAGAGGTGTTAGTCTAGGATTTTCTAAAGATATCCAGCCGCTAGAAAAACTTGTTTTGGCACTGGATGAAAGAGTATTATTAATGCCCATAATCCTTTTACTACTTAAGACACATATACTCCATTATGGATCTATTTTCAATAGATTAACAAAATGTTTTAACAAATACTGTATAATGTTTTTTGACCTTAGACAGAATTACTGAAGAAAATGACATTTGCATTTTCATAATCACTGAATTCCAGGTGCTGTTCCTCCAGTACATAATAAACTTGACATTTCACATCAGCATTTAAATAGTATCACAATAGGTGGTGTCATAGTTCTGTACTGCCTGACATTATACAAAATGTAAAATATAATGTGCCATTTGTCCAGTTAAATAAAAGGAGGAAAAATGTTTTTAAAATCTTCTCAACTGTCTTTTTAAAAAATTCATGACCAGCTGATTTTTTCAAAGAACTGTACTATTCTATTCTCTGGTGAGTAAAATCCCTTCTTGATTCTGATGGAAGAAAGAAGGAATGTGTGCTAGATCTTAATGGCAAATTGTGTTATTTGTAACACTTATGTCTGCCTTCATGGAGATTAATTACTAAATTCATATTAAAGTATTACTTCTGTTGAATTTGCTGCATTTTTAAAACTTCCTTCCTTTGGCCATTTCTACAGATGATATTCAGCAAAGTATCTGACAACTGCCTGTGATTAGTTTGGCCAGATGCTACTTTCTCGGGTAAATTCATTTTAAACACTTGACAAGCCTGCAAAGATTAGTGCCAGCCAAACTAAAAATATTTTTACAGAGGAAAAATGTGTGAAATCAGTTACTTTGCAGGTATACCAATGACTATGTAAATTTAAGTGACAGCATATCTTCTCTGGTGTTTATTTATGAGTTGCTGTCTACCTTACAGAAGAGTTGGTCCAGTTTTTATTCATAGGCCTATTTACATGTCATTCCGTGCAGTGTTTAGAAGGTTATGTTATTCTGTTCTCTTACCTGCCTGAACATTAAGAATGGGGAACCACAATATAAAGTTAGGACCTCTGCATTAGAGAGTAGCATGAACATGAGACCTTCTTTCTCTTCATACTCTAATCATTGAGTATCAAGAATGAACCTCTTTTCTATCTTTGAAGACATCGTTCTTAAGAAAAGCAGTTAGGTGATCTAGTCCTACATATCTCTGAGCCATAATGAATAAATAGCTTAATATTTCCTCTTTATGGACTCCCCTTTATATGAAAGCTTTTGGTTTCAAGCCTCCTCTCCCCCCACTTTTATACATATATTGTACTAGGAAATCCCTGTGGGTAGTAGTTCCTGTACAAAATGAGATTGAGATTGCATAAGTAAAACTGATTTTGTGTTTTCGGTTTTATCTGTTCCTTGCTGGACACTACTGCCCAGTGTCACTGTATATAATGCCTTTGGAGGAGTTCTGGCTCTCCTCTCTTCAGGGAGAGACCCTGCATTGCAGTCTTAGATCCTATGCGATTAGTGCTGGAATTACCATAACATTCTCCATTATTTCCTATTATTTGTACCAATACAAATATTTAACTTCTATCAATTCAATACCTTTTCAAATATTTTAAACTAGAAAATGGTGTAGGAAGGATAAGAACCTATTTGGCAGGTAGATCAGTGTTTTATCAAATTAGCTCTAGTCTTTCCCAATTTGTTGGAGTCTGTAGGTTTGAATTTCTTTAGTTTTTGTAGCAGATGTGCAGCTCTGTCTCCATGTGAATTCCTTAACAATTGGAGCAGAGGCTCTCCCTGAAGCTGAAGCCTGACTATGGATCCTGGTCCCGAACAGGGCTGCCTTTTCTAGCCTCAGTAAGAGAGGATGCAAGTTATTTGGCAGAAACATGATACAGATTGGGAGGATACACAGGTGTGGCCCCACCCACTCAGTTGAGACTGGAAGGGTGATATCATGGAGGGACTCTGAAGACAGCATTGGGGGAGAGGAGCATTTGGGAAATAAATAAATAAATAAATTTTAAATATTTCAAATTGCTAACTAAACTTATCTCTTACCTGAATTTATACTCCCCGTGAGTCACTGATTATGTCCCTGCTTTCTTTTCTTGTTTTTTTCTTCCATCTTTCCTTCTTCTTCCCTACTTCATTAAAAAATTATGTAGAATATAATTTTCCTTGAAATTTTGTTTATAAACCTATGTATATCGTGCTCTGAAAACCCTGTATGAAACAAAATGACAAACATTCAACCTGTTAATTGATAATTGAATAATGCACTAGGTTGGCAATAAGAAAACCTTGATGCTGTATCCAACCTTGAACAATGCTATTATTAAAAGTCTGTCTCTAGTGTTCGGACAATAATGTAATATTTCTCTGTATTACAGAGTTATCAGTTTAACTTAGTTTAAAAGTCTATATGACATTTAGGGCTTTCTTACATATTAGTAAACAGAATGTTTGGTGTAGAAAATATTATTTTGGCATAAATGATTATTATTAATATTTAACAACTACTATGCATACATCTTTTTAGAGAAATTATTTAAAACAATAATTTAAAGCATGAACTCATGATCAGATTATATTTCAGTTTATTTTACCACTATTTCCAATGTTCCCAAAAATTACGGTCTAGAAATTTTACTACCATAGTGTTGCTGGTATTAAGAATTGGTAACTTTTTGAGGTGACTAAGTCTTGACATTAGTTATTTATGAATAATATTCAGGTCCTTACAATAGTTGCCTAAGGAGTTGATTCCTTCTTTTTTTCTTATCTACCATGTATGGACAGAGCGATCCCTCTGGTAGATAAAGCATTATGGTGCTATCTTGGAAGCAACAAAAATCCTTACCATATCTGTAAACTATCATTATATTGACCTTAAACTTCTCAGCTTCCCAAATTATGAGAAATTTTTTTTCTTGTATGTCAACTGTTAAATGTGTGATATTCTATTGTAGTAACAAAAACAGATTTAACTGAGTCTCTACTACATATCTAGTAAAGGGCCTTGAAGAGCTTTAATGTGTGAGCATTGTATGTCTATTGCTTGTGTGGGAGTCTGTGATTTTAAATATCAAAAGAATATTAGAAATGGTTTTGAGAAGACTGACTTGAGAAATAAGAAGAAAATAGATGGAGGAAAACCTAAACTGGAAGAGCTAATTATTAGCTTATTGCAATTGCCCAAGCATAAAGAACCTAAAGTCAAATATTGTAGGTGGCAACAGGAAGTATTATTCAACAATACTCTATTAATTGTATATACTTAGGGAATATCAAATATACTCTTTAGCCTGAATCAGTTGCTATGTATCTATATTTTTGTCTTTTACTTTTATTTTTTAAAAAAGGAGAGGTGGCAGTAATTTGTGTTGAAAGATGTTGGTATGGTTAGAAATTATTCCTTAACTCCTCTGACAGTGTACAGCTTGAGCCACATAGATACTAGAGGCAGAAGTTGGTGATTACCTAATTATTAATCTATACATTAAAAGATTGTAATTTGGCTGATAACATTGAAAGAGATCATTAGGTCAAAGTGTCTACGAAAAGAAAAGTAGATTAATAAATATCAGGAAAAGAATTTTGGTCAATACTTCATTCAAAGAGGAAAATAGGAGTTACTGGCTTAGGTCACATTGCTTAAGCTATCAGAATAGTTTCAGTAGACTGGGAAATACTGTCAACTGATTGTAGGAAGTTAAGCAAGTCCCAGGTGAGAAGAAGGTAAAGTCAAATTGCTGTGGTCTGCAGTCTTTTTAAAAGCAATTTTGTTTATTTTTGCCTCCAAAATATTAAGCCATATTGTTAACTCCATGTCATTATCTTATCCAGGAAGCATTTTTTTTTTCCAAAAATAATCATTTTTAGCAGACTTTTAAGGCTGTAATTTCAGATGTTGTACTGATCAGCATGGGACCTATTCGCTTTAGCACCATTTCTGTTCTGGACAAAATTCAAGCTGGATATTACTGATTACTCTGAAATGCAAATTGTGCTGTTTTGTTTTACAACTATCATTTAAAAAGCCATGTACTCATTAAGATAAATATGTGCTGCATGAATAAGAAAAAAAGGGAAAAATAGATAGCATTTGGATTTTGTAGGCTGTCTGATAGAGAATTAAATGTACTAATCTTCAAATACCAATGAGCAGCAAGATATAAATTTCAAAAGCATAATTAATTTCTAAATGGCTTCTGTTCATGTGTAGTACTATACACCTATACTAGAAAAATGCATTTTTTGTGTTTTTATTTAGCCAGTATTTATAATTGTTATCACAGGATAATTCTTAGAAAAAATATTATATTATGTTATACTGCATCCTGTTGCCATGAATCTGGTTGGACATTGTGCTGTTTCTACTTTTTCTAATAAATTTTTGTCAGTAAGGCCATGGGATTTTATTTTCTTGTCTTTTTCTTTCTTCTTTTTTCTATTTTTCTTGAAATTTTAGTTTTGTTGACAAACAAGTATAAATTCTTGATTTGGAAACCTGCAAGTAGTCTGCCAGTTTTCTAGTCCCAATACTATCTCAAATGGAGTCGTTGTCACCGCACACCTCACACTTGTCTTGTTCTCTTTCACATTTATTGCTGTATTGTATTAGTTTTATATATATATATATAATATAATTATATATACGTATGTATATAATTATTGCATGCACAAGTACATGTCTACATGTATATCACACCATAGTGAGAGAAGGGGTTATCCAGTATAACATTTAGAATAAGTAACAGAATATAAAATGATAGGAAATATTGAAACAGCAATTTTTCCCTTTACTTGGATTTCTGTTTATTTCCTGGAAACATGGAATCTTGTTTGTTGGAAGAGGCCTTAGAGGATAATCTAATTTAACCTCCTTTTCCTAATTGAATAGTGACATGGCATGTCTTCCTTTACATGTTAATAATCTCCTTTCACTTAAAAATATGCCATTCTTCCTATATTGAGGTCGTTCACCTTGCAAATTCTCAGTTCCAGGTTAAGGACAATGTAGGATCTGAGATGACCTAATTCTTAGTAGTTTGTCAAATATTTTAAGCTCTTTGTATTTTATCCATATTTTCGTGGTATATCTTCACAGTACATGTGTGCAGTTTTCTCTAGTGTTTTCTTAATGATTCTCCTATCCAGATTAGTAGTTGCTCCTGTTAGTTCTCATTTCCCCGTCTATATAATCTGTGACAAACCGATATTTTAGCTTTTATAGCCATCTTTTCTCCCTGGGAATACATGCTGGGTTTGTGGTCAGCTAAAAGCTTTATTTCATTTTGTTGTTATTTTTCAACACAAACTGTTGGCTAGTTATATTATAACAAATTCTAGGGAAATACAATATTTTTGGCAAAAAACCCTAATATTTGTATTTATCTTTATTAAATGTACTTTGATTTAAGTTTACCACCATTACCTGCTACAAAATTTCAAATCCTGATTCTGTCATGTAGCATATTAGCAATCCCTTTGAGTGTCGAGTCATTAGCAGAATTAATAACTCTACTGCCAAACAACTTCTTAGTTACCAATATGTTGAAAATGACAAGAGCAAGAAAATTCCTTATGACTCAGAGAAGAACCACTCTTGGGTTGTTACCAATCTATCTAACAGTGCCTTTGCATTTAATTTTCAAATCCATTAGTTTTCATTGTTTCCAAGATATAATACATAGGTATAGCTTTATCAACCTTTCCTTAATTATTTTATCCATCACGTTTGCTGCTCTTGTTTTAATCTCTTACTGTCCTCCTCCTATTTAATCTCTGAAAGGCACGATTGATTGATTTAATCATTCATTCATTCATTCATTCATTCATTCACTCATTTGGAAGGAATACCTTTCTGACACTGTGATCAACTGAAAGGTCATACTCCTTTTGTCTTTATTTTTGAACCAAAATGTAGTATGTCTTCGTATTTTAAAACCTAGTGCCTATTCTGTAGTACTGACGTGAACATCAGAGTTTTTCTATAAGCAAACTCATTTTCTACATAACCAAAGTGGAAATAACAAAGGGGAAGCAAGGACACATAATCCTCTATTTCTGGACTATGATTGATATCTATCTGTAAAGAGCTTCAGATCTATTGTCTTGAAATGAAATCCACTCTTAAAAAAGAAAAAATAGACAAATACACACACACACACACACACACACACACAGATGCACAAGCACACACTTAAAAATGGCAGTGAAATTAGAATATCCAAAATCCTCCCATAATCCCCATTACTTCTTAATTTTTCATACAATATTCTACAAATTCATCAAGACCTTTGATATACCTAAAAATGGGACAGAGGTAAAGGTGCTTCACTTTCTTTGTGGAGGTGTGTTTTTGTCTTGAGAGAGTCGCACAAATACAGGAGTCTAGTTTTCAAAACTCCATGTCTTTCTTAGTAAAAGTAATCATAAAAAGCCAAGTGTGTTAAAGGAAATACAGCTGCTGTACGTGTATATGAGATCCCCTTCTACCAACATGTTATGGCCTTTTCTCATATAGATTCACTAAAATCACAACCACACTACACAGTGAGGCTGAAATCATACAGTAAGAATTACCAGTCTTCAATAATATGATCATAATTGCTTCTTTTTCTGGCCACAGTTTTGCTAATATATTAGATAAAGACATGGGGACTGAAGACCTGTTGGGTAGCTGTCGTTATTATCCAGTGGCAATGTGATAGATGCCTTAACTAGTTTGAACAAATGTGGTTGACAGTCCATTTGTAGTGACAACAATTCAGAAAATATGAGAGGCAAAGGAGTAATAAAAAATGTATGTGTAAGAATGAGAGAGTTGAGGATCAGTGCTCTTTATAGAAGAAAGGAGTTTAAGAATGATTTGACTGGGTTAAAAGGGCAGAGCAAAAGTGATAATGTATTCAAAATTCAACTGACATACTCTGAGTGTAGAGGTTTTAAATAACCAAATTCTTACGTTTGCCAAAGACAGAATAAGTAAATATACTGAGGCCTTGGAATAGATGGATGTTGCATATAAAATCTTAATAAATAATCCCTGTATTTTGGATGTGTTTGAAAAGAATTTGCAGTGTCACTCTTACAAAAGAAAAGGAGACTAAACAGGTGTTGTTTTAGGAGCCTATGACTTTTTAGAATATCAGGGAGTTTAAACAAGGCTGTCAAGTTCCATATCAAGTTGGAAAGTATTAAATGCTAACAACTTCTACCAGGGCATCAAATTTGGTAACAACATTGTAATCGAAGACCTTCTGCCATAGCCAGGGAGCAAATTACCTGTGTATTGGAAGAGCTTCCATACTGTGAGCAACAGTAGGAGAGGAAGCAATGGGCTTTTCTCTCTAATCTGAATAATAGTGTAAGATTCCTAGACTTTTATTTTGTGTTCCTGTTTAACTAATAGTTCTGTGGATGAAAGTGGAAAGGGAATTACCTAGACAGAGTAGTAGAAAATTACTGGAAGTTTGCTATACTGTTTTAATTGATTTTAACATCAGACTGTTCAATAATGAGTACACAATTTAACCAGCACTGGAATGAAATTAATTGAGTTCTTTGCTCTGCATAACTTTAATAACAGACAGATGTTAGATTTCCAGTAAAAGCAATGAAGGTTATTCTCTAAATTACTTTGGATTTACAATGCTACAGAGCATTTTAATTACAGTCATATGTGCATACTTTAAAAATAATTTCAAACCATTTTATTATGGTAATAGAATCACATTTATGACTCATCATGCAACATGGAAAGCATTCTCTGTGTTTTGCATTTCAATTTTTTTGCTTTGAGATTGCCACCATCATTTACATTTTCTAGTAACCCAATTTTGAATTGCATGGCTATATATGTCAGTACATATGGACAGGGTGGCAGGACAAAGCCTTAGTTTTTTCAAAGAAAGGTATATAATATTCAGAGTTGACAGTACTTTTTTCTGCATTATGACAAGGCACCTGAACATGAGGCAGAAAGGGCACACATAAAGTTTAGAAGATGTAGAAAATATGTAAAAGGCTAGCCAATAATTCAGATATATGAACAAACTCAGCATGGAAGACATTATATTGACTGCTATTGACTGCTGGAATGCAGATACCAAATGAAATGCTGGCTAACAAAAAGCCACATAGAAACCCAGTGTAATCAATCACTAAAATGACTCAAAATTTTCGACCAATACAAGCTATACAAGACAGTAAGAAATAATATCTATCTCCAAGGAATACCTGGAATGTGGGTAATTAATTATAAAACCATGTTTCACAAAATAATTTAATTAGAACATCCTGAGTGTATTTTATATTATAGTTTACTGGTATATAATGCATAATGTGAAAATCTGGGACATTGCTAGAATTTCTGTCATCGTTTCACAGATAACATGTTAGCCTTCTCTTTGACATTCTAGTTTTATTTTAGCATATGTACTATGAAATTGAGCACTATAAATGATAATGAAAAGTATCTATTTCAATTACTGTGTATAAGGTCATTTTGTTCACTAAATATTGACAGCCTAAAATGGATAATAACCTTAAGTAGATGAAGAAAAAGTAACTAAAAACATTTCTCCTTGCCTAGATGAAAAGACAAAGAAAATGAAAATGTTGTAGAATTTATCATGAGTACATGTAACCTTTAAATCTAGCATCCAGTGCCAGTTACCTGCCTCTGTAGGACAGGGCCCAAGGGAGATGCTTAACTAGGCAGCTTCGATGATTGTAGAGTTCTTAGGGCAAGAGCAGAGGCGGACATTGTCAATACATGTGCAGTAACGGCTGCCTACTCAAACCACAGGCACTTCTATGTGGCTTGTTATGTCGATGCAATGTTCATAGATATTTAAGCTCAGGAGATAGAGAGTACAAAACAATATTGAGCTAAGTAAACTAACATAGTACATCAAATTAAATAATTGTTGTCTTGCTCTGAGATTATAGTTTTGTTGTAAGTCATCCTTCTTTTGTGAGAAATGGTGGTAAAAATAGTAAGTTTCTTCTGAAGCACTTTATCCTAATTTGATAGTGTAGATACACGGGGACCCTTGTCTATTTTTTCTTTTATCCACTACGTTTCTAAAACCCTGAGCTCTGAACACAAATCGCCTATTTTAATGCCTTATTACACAATTGAGAAAATTAAAGCATGGAGAAGTCAAAAAATGATAAAACGTTCACTGCAGAGAAATCATCTCATCAAATTGAAACTCACCATTCATATTCCTAATCCAGAGCTATGAATGAGGTAGAAAATTGCTTGATAGTTTCCCTAAATATCACATTTCTATTTATAAATTAACCTGAGCTTTGTCGATTTTTCTTCTTTCATTAAATTCACACGTCCTACATTTTGATATTCTAAAATGCTGCTTTTGATTACCCTCATTATGCAGTTAAATTAGTTTGTCAAGTACCTTTTAATTATTGATTTGTCTCTTATTTTATTAAACTAAATTAGAGGTACATTTGTCTGCTCAAAAATTTAAGGCCTTTTCATTGCCCTTGCACTAAGCCTGAGTCATCTCCTCATTGGTGTCATTTAATAAAGCCACTGATTGCATTCTACTTGGCTGGCTCCTGATGCTGCGAAGTTGTTGCATTTTCTGGTGAAGCTTATGCTGACAAGTTGGATGGCATGGGTACTGGTATAATGCATTAATTACAGGTAACATCCAGTTGTTGTGCTGTGCTTCTTTATTCAGCAGAATTTTAGCATTCTGACACATTATCTGAACCCAGGAACTACTTACTAAGTTTGTTTTCTCTGCTCTAACAAGGGTGTCAAGCCATGTGGAAAATTCTGGGAGATCATATTTTCATACCCTTTGGTATTTATATAATACATTGTAAAGCAACCATTTATTTCTATATTGATTTTTAGCATACCTTTTCACACATTGTCACACTTTTTTCCAGGAACATTGTGAAGGCATATTTGTTCTTGTTAGCATTTTTGATGATGTAACTATAGCAACCCTACCTCAAATACCGTACATATTAAAACTAAACACACAGAATTAATTAACCTGAAAGTAGCAATTACACAACGTATAACCCAATATTCCATGACCATAAGTCTTACTTATGTTTCATATCCCAGCTCCATGCTGATGCATATCATTGCGTATTATTTCTTTAAATAGGTTCTCTATTCCCTGCCTAACAGTGATACCATGTTTAGAATCTCGTTCCCATTTTAATTTCCTAGAATACTTTCAAGTTGTTGAATTAATTTAAGTGTATCCACCTGCTAAGTAGGATAAGCTACCTCCAACACTCTGATGAGGGGGGAGAGGACAGAATAAATAGTATTGTTACAGGATTTAAACCGGAATTAAGTATGAAATAATAAATTCAATTAAGTATGATTAAATGAACCATTTTATAGCTTAACATGATACAAGAGCATATTAATTATGTCAGCAAGAGAAAGAAAGCACATTCAGACCTGGAAAACTGACTTTATGTTAGATCTGCCAAAACTGTATCCTGAATTCTATATAAACTCCTTCATTAAGATTAAATTACTTAACCAGTAACTTAAATAATATGATTTGGAGGTTATGTCCCAGCCTCATACCACGTACTAAAATAAATTCCATATTGACTCAAAATATACAAGTTAATGAAAAGTAATCAATGGAAATGAGAAAATGGAACATACATGAGTGTCTTCTAATATTGGATTAGGATTAGACTTACTCAACATAGAAGTTTAAGAGAAACCAAACCACAGAGAAATTTTGTTAGATATCTTATAATTGATTGATTCTGAAATTGAAAGATTATAGTAGCAGGCTAAAGAAAGAAAAGTTCTTTGTGAGATAGTTGAAGTAGATGTAACATTACAGGTGCCACCATAGATTGCTAATTAAAGCCTAACTTAAGTTCACCTTTTCTCCTTTGGTATATTTAGAAACTCATATTGACTAGTCTTACTAGTTGAACGCAACGTAGTTAAAAGTAGATAGGTGTCTAGTAAATGGAAAGTAGTAGTAAGCAAAAAAGAAAAACTAGCACCAGCATATTGTGCTGATTCTTTTTTAACTTAACATTCAAAAGATCAAACTTAAAGCGTTTTGTGGGGTTGGCTAGCATTGTTTTACTATGCTTTAAACTCAGCTTGATATTGTTGTTTTTATTTTTCCTTTTCTGAGACCAGGTCTCATTATGTAACCTTTGTTGTTATAAAACTCACTATGCATACATACCGGGCTCACCTCAAACTCATTGAGATAGGTCTATCACTTCCTTCCCTAAAAGGCCTGCGATTAAAGTCATGCACCAACATCCTCAACTCTGATGTTGTTTGTTCTTGTTGAAATATCATTTTGTATTATTGAAACAGAAAGGAATCAAATATATTCTTTTATTTCAAAAGCACTAGACATGTATGGAGACATATCCAATGTAATTTTGCATTCAGAAATCATGTTTATTTCCATTTCTACAAAGATGGCATATGTAAATAAAACTTTAGTCAGTTGTTTAATATCATGAATTGTTTTCCTAAACACAATGTAAAAGCAATCATGCAACCCTTTCTGACTAAATTTTAAAGCATTAAGTTTTTAAATACAGGACACAAAATATGAAAAAAAATCAACTTCTATCTTTAAAAATGTTATTCATCCAAAACATATTGAGACAAACTCATATAGGTTTATAAACTTAACTAATCCCTAGAAGCAGAATTAAAAATTGGAATTATAACCATAAGCATAGAAAAGTTTATTTGTGTGTATTTCTATAGATTTATTATATTGCACCACATAGAAAAAGAACAATAAAAGAGACACTTTTTCATTGTATTTTGAGTGCCTTCATTCAGTTCCGTGTTACTGCTATTGTATCTGCTCTGAAGCCACGCAACTTATAGTAGGCGTTAGGACATCTTCAGATGCTAACAAAAAATAAATATGATTCTAGTGGTATGAAAGTCACAAAACTAATAACAAGGGGTTTGTCATCAAATGCTAATAAACAGAGAAGTGGTAGAGATATCAGGGAAGAAAACTGAAATGCTTCAATTATGAGCTAGCACTAGGAGTTTGTTATAAGAAAGAAGGGAGAACATGTCCACTCTAACCTCTGCCATCAATGTGCTTCAAGATTAACACATAGAAAGAAATTGAGCTAGATATCACTATAATAACTTATTCTTGATTTTGTTTTTCTTGGTTTCTCTTACCCCTGGCCAATTATCATATGAAAATATTGAATTGAAAATTCCAGAAGTTAGAAACGCACAGGTTTTAAATTTCATTATATTCTGAGTAGTATCTTGAAATAGCACATTGTCTTAGTTCAGCCTGCCTAGTCCATGAATCTGTCCAGCATTTCTGTACAATGTGTGTTACTCAGCAATGAATCATTTAGTTTCTTTTCTGTCCAGCTGTCATTTCCTGGCTTTTTATGACCTTCTGTGACAGTATTCAGTAGCCTTTATTCAACAATGTCTACATCATTCATTTTATCATATTATATATACTTTATGTACTTTATATCGTTAAAAATAGACTAATAATACACAGATTATTTTGAGAAATCATACTTTTACTACAAAATTCTGTTGGATTTCTCTATTTTATTTTGTTGAAAATCTCTTACCTGACCCAAATTATAAATGAAGCTTTCTGCTTTATCTATTGTATACAATTTATCCAAATTATTTATTTTATTTTTGTCATAAATCTTTTATACAATCCATTATAAATGAAGCCTTATGTTTTATATATGGTGTATTTATAGATTACAATAATGCCCAGAGTTTCAGACACCCAGTGGAAATCATGGGAATAAATGACTCTTAAAATAAGAGCAATTGTAGTTAATTAATTTAATGTTGAGACTACAGATATGGAGCTAATATATAGCAAGATGTTTTCTTTTGTGACAATAATAGAATATTCTACTGATGATGATAAATTAATTCTATTTTCCATTATTTTATTGGAAATTGAAGAGTTACATCATGATGAGAGAAACTTTGCAGGATGTATAATGCGCATGGCAGTTAAAACGTATATTAATATTGTCTAATTTATATTTTTCAATATTTCTATATAGATTAATAGATACATCAACTTCCATGTGACACATCACATTGTATATGTCATCTTACTTACTTATGAATTAGGTCAACTTTTTTCTTTTGGCACATGGGAAGACATAGACAAACAATATAAGCATAGTGAATAAAGCAGCTAGGCTGTTGCCAAACAAGAGGCCTTGTATGTAATTCTCCTTCTCCAATTATAATTTTTAAATATATTTCCTTAATTTTTCCTTCTAACCCATGAAATGCATGTTCTTAGTTTGCATATATGCCTCATTATAAAAGCATTTCTAATTAGAATGACTTTTTTTTTTTTTTTTTTTTTTTTTTTTTTTTGGTTTTTCGAGACAGGGTTTCTCTGTACAGCCCTGGCTGTCCTGGAACTCATTCTGTAGACGAGGCTGGCCTCGAACTCAGAAATCTGCCTGCCTTTGCCTCCCAAGTGCTGGGATTAAAGGCATGCGCCACCACTGCCCAGCCAATTATTCATCTTATAAAGGATAGAATATAGCTTTTTGTGTAAACTTCCTTCATGCACTCGGAAAATGATTCCATGCATAGGAAATGTGGTTAACCTATTTTATTCAAAGAGAATTCTGTCATAGAAAAGAGCTATGTCAGTACTTTAAATGTAGATGCGAACACTCATATGTGTCATTACAGAATTAATGCATTCAATGAAAGTATTACTACTCAGCTTTTTCCTACCCAAGGTTAAGTTTAAGGAGTACAGGTCACTCATTTCATGGTGTCCTTGACCACATCTAGTTTGGGGATCAAAAGCTAAACTATTTGCTAATGTCACTTGACTAGATTCTTATCTCCCTTTCCCTAGCCTGTGTGTATTTACTGTTGAATATATGAGTGGAAATTAGCTACTGAATATTTGGAAGCAAACCAGTTATGTTTGTATCACTTAGACAGTTTATGGAACTCAGAAAGACTGTCGAGTTCATGATAGTCAACTGAAAGCCATTTGTTTGTTTCAAAAGACAAGAATGAATGATTCTATTGAATGTGTCATGAATGTTGAGAAGCCCAAATACTAACTAAACTGAATGACTCTAGAATGATTGACAAGAAGCCTAAAGAGCCTGTGTTTTATATAAAATGCACCAGTTCCAATAAAGCACATTAAAATATACATATATACCTATACATATATCCTTCATTACATATATGCATATGTAAATATATGAGTATGTACACATATATACTTATATATGTAGGATATTTTGTTTTAATATATCCATTTAAGTTAATATTTTATACTATTATGTATGGCCACAAGAATCTATTCCAGAAGAATTTTTAAAATGGATTTTCTTATTTAGGGTTTCATTGCAGTGAACAGACACCATAACCAAGACAACTCATATAAGGATGTTTAATTGGGGCTGGCATACAGGTTCAGAGGTTCAATCTATCACCATCAGGGTGGGAACATGACTGTGTCCAGGCAGGCATGGTTCAGGAGGAGGTGAGAGTTCTACATCTTCATCTGAAGGCTGTTAGCAGAATACTGGCTTCCATGCAGCTAGGATGAGGGTCTTAAAGCCCACACCCACGGTGACACACCTACTCCAACAAGGCCACACCACTCCCACAATGCCACACCTCCTAATAGTGCGACTCCCTGGATCAAGCATCTACAAACCATCACTAAAACCTATCAAATTTGGATGAGACTAAAACCTGTTAAATTTGGATACATATGTAGAGAGAATTGTATTTTAATTTGTGCTTAATATATTTGTATTCACACAAATAAAAAATTCCATACTTAAAATAACACTATGAGCTTAGTAAAAGATCAGCAACACCTTAAATATGTTGTTTATTTTAATTTTTATTCTTTTTTATTGGATATTATCTTTATTTACATTTCAAGTGTTTATACCCTTTCCCAGTTTCCCCTCCTCCCTCCTCCTGCTTCTATGAGGGTGCTCCCCAACCCTCCCATCCACCCACTCCTGCCTCTCCGCCCTGGCATTCCCCTACACTAGGACATCGAGCCTTCACAGGACCAAGGGCCTCCCCTCCCATTGATGCCCGACAAGGCCATCCTCTGTTACATATGCAGCTGGAGCCATGGGTCCCTCCATGTGTACTCTTTGGTTGGTGGTTTAGTTCCTGGGAGCTCTGAGGGGTCTGGTTGGTTGATGTTGTTCTTCCTATGGGTTGCAAACTTTATCAGATGAAAATTCTCTATGCTTTAAGCTAGTTATCCACACCCGTCTCTTGATGTTATTGGTCAGTGTAGAGCTGATTACAGGAAAAAACAGTACCTGATAAGTTTATTTACATAGCCTGAACTTCACCTATGTACTTTGAACAATGTGCTATGGTGTTATTATCAAATTACAGTGATTTCCAAATGGATACTTGTGCTATAAAGACAAATGTGTAGCCATTGAAAGACTTCACTCATATCAGAAAAACTGTCTAGAGGCATATAGAATGTATTTACTTAATGGCCTGTTTAGAATATGTATAACATATTAAACATATCTACTCAAATGAATGGTGTTTAAACATACAGATTTAACATTTGATTCTTTATAAGGTCTGTTCACATTATGCTAAAACTTTATTTAAAATTTAGTAAGGTGTTACAGTTGATAAAAGAATTCAAATGAGGTTATCCTAATCCATGCCATGGGTTAGGAGCAGTCAGGGATATAAGGCATCCTTGCCAGGAATGATAACACCTGACAGAATATTTTAATACCCTTTGACCCCATATCAGTGTTTGTAGTAGGAACTGTATGTGTATGTTTTCAAAACATACACTAGAATTTTGGTTATTGGAATTCCTCTTACCTCCCAAATATTGTAGTTACCTCTTAATTACCTCACTGTTCCTTCCTATGTCTTGGATGATTAATGAACCTACAGTCATCATAATGAATTTTCAACACTGCTCCTAACTAGACCGTCAATAAGATAGTAGTGTCTTTATTAGTATTTTTGTGAAAATTAATGACTAAATTGAATACTTGCTCATTTAGTTAATTGGAAAGATAATACTTTATCAATGTATTAGAAATCTGATCAGCCTTAGTGCATAAAGGCCGTATAACAATGTTCCACTGAAATGCTTTGGCATTTTAAACAGAATGGTAAACCAAATTAGGTTGAAACCTCATTAGAAAGGATTTGTGGGTGTCTATTAAGAACAATGGAACACTATTCATAACAAATGCTTTTTTCCATGCCAACTGCTCTTATTTTCATACTTGCTACACTTGTTTGTAATCACTATGTATAGACTGATTTATTTAATCCTTCTACAAAGTCAGGATATAAGGGCCACCATTAACCCATTTCTGAAGGAGACATAATGAGGCACCAGTGAGTTACATACTAGACTCAAAATAGTGAAGGTAGGAATTGTCAAATTTAACCCCCATTTTTCATAAATAAACTTGAAATGATATGCTCATCTCTTATTTTCTGCCCTATGTCTCACTAATAAAATTTAAGTCAATATGCTGAAGGCTAAGTATAATTTACCAGTTATTTGATAAGAGATACTAAGCTGTATGTTTTGGTAATTTTGTATGGAAATCCCTGTTTTATTGGCAAAAATGATTTGTGCCAAAAAGGTGAATCATCCTGTAAATGAAAAGGTTCTAATATCTTTCCTTGTAAAGACTCTTTGTATCCATGCACCTGCTCATCTATCCAAACATCACTGTTATGACCAATACTGTCCTATGTGATAATTAATAGTAAACAAGACATGGTCCCTGAATTACTTTTCTTAATTGAATTTGGAACAACATAGAAAAACATTTATCCATGCTAATTATATATTTATCTGCTGGATGGCTGATGTATTCTTAAAGAACCAACTAGTTCTGCAATCCTTATTTTAAGAATAAACGTTACTTCAGAATAGAATTATTTATTTATTTATTTATTTCCACTCCAGATTTTATTCTCCTGGTGTTCCACCCTCTAACTATTCCACATCCCATACCTCCTCCCCAGACTTCCTGTCTCCAGTAGGATGTTCCCACCCCCCACATCCCCACCCCACCTGACCTCTAAACTCCCTGGGTCCTTCAGTCTCTTGAGGGTTAAGTGTATCATCTCTGATTGAACACAGTCCCAGCAGTCCTCAGCTGTATAAGTATTCGGAGCCTCATATCAGCTGGTGTATGCTGCCTCTTTGGTGATCCAGTGTTTGTGAGATCTCGTGGGTTCAGCTTAATTAAGACTGTTGGTCATTCAACAGAGTTGCCCTCCTCATCAGCTTCTCCTAGCCTTTCCCTAATTCAACCACAGGGGTCAGCAGCTTCTGTCCATTGGTTGGTTACAAATACCTGCATCTGACTCTTTCAGCTGCTTGTTGGGTCTTCTGGAGTGCAGTCATGATAGGTCCCTTTTTGTGAGCACTGCATAGCCTCAGTAATAGTCTCAGACCTTGGGACCTCCCCTTGAGCTGGATCCCACTTTGGGCCTGTTGCTGGACTTTCTTTTCTTCAGGCTTCTCTCTATTTTCATCCATGCATTTCTTTCAGACAGGAAAAATTATGGGTCAGAGTTTTGACTGTGGGATGGCAATCCCCTCCCTCATTTGATGTCCTATCTTCCTACTGGAGGTGGGCTCTACAAGTTCCCTCTCCCCACCGTAGGGCATTTCATCTAAGGCATTTCATCCCTTGGAGTCCTGAGAGTCTTTAACCTTGCAGATCTCTGGTGCATTCTGGATGGTGCCTCCAACCCCTACCTCCAAGGTTGCCTGTTTCCATGCCTTATGCTGGCCCTCAGGGCTTCAGTCCTTTTCCCTAACCCAATACCAGAATAGGTTCCCCTCTCCCCCACCCCCACTCCAAATCCACTTTCCCTCCCAGGTCCCTCCCTTCCTCCCCACTTGTGATTGCTTTCTTCTTCCTCCCAAATGTGACTGAGGTGTCCTCACTTGGACCCTTCAGCTTGTTGACATTTTTGCATTCTGAGTTCTGTAGACTGTATTTTAAGTATTCTGTTTTTTTTTTTTTTTTCTAATATCCACTTATTAGTGAGTACATACCATACTTGTCCTTTTGGGTCCGAGTTACCTCACTCAGGATGATATTTTTTGTTTGTTTGGTTTTTTTTTTTTTGTTTTTTATTTATTTTCTTTATTTACATTTCAAATGTTATCTCCTTTCCTGGTTTCCCCCTCTCCCAGAGATTCCCTATCCCATCCTCCCTCACCCTGCTTCCATGAGGGTGTTCCCTCATCCCCCCACCCAATCCTACCTCCCCACCCTCAAATTCCACTACACTGGGATGTCCAGCCTTCACAGGATTAAAGGCCTCCCCTCCCATTGATGCCTGACAAGGCTGTCCTCTGCCACATATGCAGCTGGAGCCATGGGTCCCTCCATGTGTACTCTTTGGTTGGTGGTTTAATCCCTGGGAGCTCTGGGGGGTCTGGTTGGTTGATGTTGTTGTTCTTCCTATGGGGTTGCAAACCCCTAAAGCTACTTTAGTCCTTTCTCTAACTCCTTTGGGGATCCAGCTGCCTCTGTGTTTGTAAGACTCTGGCAGGGATTCTCAGGAGATGGCTCAGCCATTAAAGGCTAGGCTCACAACCAGAATAGTATTTTTATTTGTTCAGTTGGTCTCATTCTGTTTTAAGGTTGGGTTGGAACTAACTAACCCAGTAGCTCTTCTTAAAAAAGAGTTGCTTTACTCTTGCCAAGTCTTTTTGCCAAAAGGGAATAATCAACATACTTTGTCATAAATTTAATGGAAAAATAATGTGTTTTCCTGAAACTATAAATGTTTCAGGGAGAAAGTTAAAACTAGAACTTAAAAACATGTTTTGTGGGAATATTTCATCCATGTATACAATCATTTAAAATAAAGTATGATTTTCAATAAAGCCTCAAAACTTTTATCTATTTTATTTATGTTACTAAGGCTTTTAAACATTGCTCACCATTAAAAAGAAACACGTAAACTGAACACGAAAGTTTTATTTTTTAAGTACACATCAAAACTTGTGCTAATATACAGTATAATTTTTAGTATAAGTGAAATTTTTGTTAATATTAATGATAGGTATTTTACCTTTTTAAAGTTTTTAATTAATTTCATCACTTCATTGAAAATCATCACCTTATATTCTGTGGCCATTTTCTGATAAATTTCAATTTTTTTGGTTTTTATTTATATGAGGTGTTTTTAATAAATCATGTTTATTGCAAATGGTTTCTTATTTTGTTTATTCAAATTATATTTAGAGGATTGTAATTATCAAACTTTGTGGGAAAGTATGACTATGTTTTAAAACACTTTTAATTGTAAATAGGAATGGACTTTAATTTTTCAGTGACATAATTATAGATTTGAAATAATATTTGCTAATTGAGTTTAGATGTCTATTACAGCTGTTTTATGCCCGCTGCTTTGGCTGTTATAACCATTTATTACTGACCTTCTAATAATTTTCCTAAATTTTTAAATTTCCCTTAAAGGAACATTTTTTTAAACTCCATTTCTCCTTTGTTTTTCTAAAATTATATTTTCCTATTTTATTCTAGAGTGTCACAAACATTTTATGTTTTCCTGAGGCTTGTGACAATGATGAGAGGCTGACTTATGGAATTAACATACGTATGTGGAGACTGTTTTATGGTACTAACATAACAAGAAACTAGTTCTGGGGCATGATTGAGACCAAGAGCAAGTGAGGTTCAATAGTTTCTATTCCACAGAGTGCCATTTTGTCCCAAATGATTGATGACATTCTCCTGCCCTATTCTCCACAGATTCGAAGAGCACTATTGCAATGCAGAGCTTCTGTAGATACCCGCTTCATTAAGCATGATCCCAAAATGTCATTTAATTTATTTCTTAGATCGAATGTCTCATTAAACTCTGATGAGGCCACCAGCTACTTTGGGCTAGACTTGCTATGAAGCACTTGTATCTTAAAATTTTGTTCTGTCCCTTTTGGCAAAGGAAATGGACATGACAGTGAAATCAATGCACAGTGCACTTTGTCTTTGACAAATTGAAGTATTGTTTTTACTAAAATAGGCCCAAGGGATATAAAGATTAAAATCTCACATAAAGTAAATCAACAAGAAGTATGAATGTACAGTTATACACTTTTTTCTGTGACCTTATATTATTTTAATGTTGGTTCACCTTCATTCAACAAACAGATCATTCCTGCTTAATTAAAGAACATGCTGATGTCTACAACACCCACTTGTAAAGTATTCTAAATAAGCTAAGTGTATGGTTATTAGTTTTGTTAAAATATGTATTGCAATAGTTATTTTTGTTATATAAATTAAATTATTATCCCACAAAAGAATATGACTTTCCATAAGTGTACTTACACTTTTGATTGTAGATTCAAGGACAGGATATACTCTTCTTACATTGATATGTGGGGAAAGTAATTGAAAGGGTGAATTCTTTAGTTAAACCAATTGGGTTGTATTATGACAACAGAGAATCAAGACTTCGGGGCCTGAGCTAGGTTGTAAATACCACTGAGAATAGTTTTTAGATGCTTTTTTGAGAGTTTAGGATCACCAGTTGGCAACTGATTGCTTATTTAGACTAGGTTATCCATTTTCCCATTGTGCCACAGTGCACAATCAGTATTTTACTCCCTGTGCCTTCCCATACCCACCATACACCACCTCATTTCAGAATCTGTAGTACTCTGCTCTTTTACCTACCTGTGAGTCACTGCATATTAGAATGCTGCCTCACAGTATTAACATTTTGTAAATTAGTAATGGCACCTAGTGTGTTGTACATGAGTGCTCATAATAGGTTTGAAGCATTTCACTTACTACAATCTGTTAGCTTACTACTATAGGTTGTTAAGCCATAGTACTGTAATATAAAGAGAAATTACAGGTTAAAATAAATAATAATACTATTTACCCATGAATAAATGGAACATATGAGGTAGTTATCAGTCAGTCTCCTTGTGGAGAAACAGAAGAGAAAATGGATGGAAACCATTGCAACAGGTTTTTAATAGCATCTTGCAGATCTTCCTTTCAATAGGACAGTGGGAGAACCGCCATTTCCTCCTGAGCTCATGTTTTTTTTGTTGTTGTTGTTTTTGTTTTTAAGCTTCTTTAAAAGAACATACACAGCTGTAATCAAACGCTAGCCACAGAGAGCTGGCGTTCATCCTTAGTTCTATTATTATGGAACATTATTAATATTATATTAATATTAATAATTAATACTATCAAGTTCCTTCTTACCATACACATGCTGTGCATGCATGCACATACACCTATGCATTAAAAGGTCTTTATATTAGATTTTCCTAGAAAGTTTCTTTTTTTAAACATGGTTTCTGTCTGGAGACGTAACTCCTTTGATAAAGTATTGCCTTAAATGCAAAAAAAAAAAAAAAACTAAAACAAAACCTCTGGTGGGTTTGATGCCCAGCATCACAGAAACTCTGCCTGGTGGCTCCTGTCTGTAATTTCAGCATTTGATAGGAAGAAGCAGGAAGATTACAAAAGCAAGGTCATCCTCTACTAACATAAGGAATTGGAGGTTAGCCTAAGCAACATGGTAAAGAAAATCTTAAACTTTAAAATATTTACCATGAATTGGGGGTATTAGTCTGCTTCTATTATTTTTTAAAATGTTTGTGATTGTCTCTATAAAAATAAGTAGGTTTAGATTTTATTTGGTTTTTAATAATTTTGTCTAAGAAAATACAATGACCTCACCAAATCTGTCTTATTCTTCCCACCTCCCCGAAATATTGCCCTTGTGGCCTTCCTCTTAGGATCTTTCTAATACGATTTTCTTGAATACTATGAGATTCTGGTGTCATTGAGTCTTAGTTGTTTATTGCTTTAGGGGCTTCTTACTAGTTGGGTCTACATTATTTTCCATGGAGCTGTTTCTTCCCTAGTCATAGAGGAATTCTGTTATTAAACATGATATGAATCATTCATGTATACTAAGAGTGAAATAAGATTTTGTTGCTTCAAAATCTCTTAATTTCTAGTTCTTACCAAGAATAGCTCTGAGAGGTGAATCATATCACTGTCTGTGGAAAAGTGAAATGGCTACTAAGTTCTCTAAAAACCATTAGCTCTGTCTACACCAAACTTGAAAAGTAACAAAATAAATCTTCTATTGAAAATTCTGTCATTTACCCAATAGGCCTTCATATGTCCTTTTGGCAACAAGATTGTATTGGTTTTGTAAACTCTATGTTATATTAAACTCCATTTAATAATTAATGGGAGATTGACTACTTTTTGTCATATTAAATAGTGGCTATTTTTTTGTTGCTTGAATTAATTCATTTCCATTGTGGAAAATAATATGTTTACCTATAGTTGTGTTTCTGATTGTCATAGTTTTACAACACTTTTACGTTAAAATTGGCACAGTCAAGCTATTTTAAAGGAAATAATGTAAAAGCCGTATACATGTAGTAGAAATTATATCTCCAACTTCAAGCTTGTTCTTTTCCTCTGATAACAATATGTGACATGGTATTCTTGAATACTGGACATCAACAGGGAGCTAAAATCCCTAGTCGCCCAAGTGATATAGATAATGAACTATATCTTATGGTTTGCTTTTTTAAGACTAGGTAGTACTAAGTAGATTAAATACTTGAAATATATTTTAGTTTAAGTTGTTTTCAATTTTAAAAGAATTTAATTAGATGTAATCCCACTTGAAGCTGAAGTACATTGGCAGAAGTGTGTTTGTGTGTGTGTGTGTGTGTGTGTGCGTGTGCGCAACACATACATTTATATACTTGCATAAAAAGCACATAGACTGTTATCAGTAAGGAAAATCTAGTATATAGCTTGCATAATGTAATGCCTTTTTCTAAAGATACAAGTATGAAATTAGTCTAGTAATTTCAGTAGTCTATTTCTGAGGTCAAAGTCGTACAACTTTCCATTCTTTCTGGAGTATATGACCCCTTTCTGGATTCAACTTCTGCTGAAAGTATTTGAAATTAACAGCCACATCAACCCATTACCTATTATATTTATTTGAGAGATGTTATTTTTAGTGTTTCTTAGCAAGGATTGTTCTTATAGAAGTACAAATACTGTGAACCTATAATATGCCTCAGATATAGCAAACATCTTTTAGAATAATTTTGCCTTTGTTAAAGATATCTCTTGCTCATAGAAAAGAGTGTCATATGTGTTGTAGATAAACTGATTAAACATGTTTTCTAAATAAATTAATAAATGTTTATTAAGATAAGAGAGTGATAACAGGAAGTAAGAGCCACACTGTGATGTGTGTGGTCATTATAGGATAATTTCAGGTAACAGACAAAATCAAAGTTTCTTTTTCTGCCCCATTGCCAATGATTCCTACCAGGGACAGTGGTGTATAACTTTCAATAGCTATATGATTTTTTTTCCCCCCTTGGAGTTTCGTTAGGATACTCAAAATTTGTCTTGCCTATGTTTTACTTGCTCAGTTATTAGAATATATGTTTGCGAATGCTGTACCTGTAAATATGAGAACCAGAAATTTCTGCCATTTTAACATAAAATACTCAACTCATGGTTAAAAAAAAAAAAAAAAACAGAGCAATATTGAAGTTGTTTTATATAATACAACAGGAGAGGTAGAACAGGCCTGAAGTCCCAGCATTTAAGAGACTGAGGAAGGAGCAGGAGTACTTTGGGTCCAACATCATCTACACAATGAGTCTCCAGTATCCTGTGTCATATAAGCAAACTTTGTCTAAAAGAGTAACATTAATAATAGTTTTAATAATATCACATTAGTCACAAAAATACTATAATGTAGAATGACATCCAAGAAAGTAAGGATGGGAATCAAAAATATATTTAATTCTAATTATCCAACCTTCATAGAGAACAAATATTGTACCCACCATTTTTGCTCTCCTCCTGCTATTCGTATCTTATCAATACAGAGGGTCCAGGCAGCTGATTATGGGTTTATTTCATATTGTTTTAAATTCACCTGTTTTCTTCTAACTACACATGAGAGATGGATAATTTACTCTAATACATCCTCCAACTCCTACGTAATTCTTGAACCCCTGACAAGGAAGCTCATCTCCTATACTAAAAAATAAAATCAAACAAAACCAAACTATAACCCTGATTCCAGATTCTTGTGGGTTCTGGCTCTTCCACTTCCACAATCACGTTCTATGCTATTCTTTTTGTGCTTTCCATTGTCAGCCTTGCTTCTACCTGTTGCTTTTATTTTATTATATTTTATTTGTTATTGCTGTGGGTTTACATGTTACATGGAGTACTGTGGCAGTTAAAGAGCCACTTTCAGAAGTTGGTTCACTCCTTCCATATTTGTTTCTAAGCATCACTTCTAGACAGTTAAGCTTTCATTATAAGGTTTTTCACTGCATAGCTATTTCAATGTCCCATGCACCTGCCGACATCACTCCAGCACTATGATCATGTTCACTACCATTTTTCAAGACTACTCTTCTCTCCTTACTCTGATTAAGATGGAGGATTTTCTTGCCTCACTTCATTGTTTCTATAACTAATCAAATTTTGCTCAAAATTTCCCTATCCTTTTCCCGTTTCTTTTAAATTCAGCCGCAGTGCAATTAGATGCCTTACAAGTATTTTTTAAAGAGGGCTTATCACTTTGAACATCTTGACTAAATAGGAGAAATTAAATATTCTCTCTATATATGAGAAAATCACATGGCTAGTCCATTAATATCTTTGTTTAGTTAAGACTATATGCTATATTTAGTAAATTATATTCTAAAATCAGAGAGAGAAATACCAAGCTTCTTCCAAATGTACATTTCTAGAAGTATTTATGGAAATTATTAAACCTCTGTGTAATTAACTATGTAATAAAGATATATATATATATATATATATATATTCCATGTATGTATATATATATGAAAGAAGCACACTGTTATAGCTTAATTAAACTAGCAAAGTTTTTATGTGCTTTTGAATGCTTCTGAAAGCAACTGGTAGGGAAAAATACTATAATTATTTTGATAAGAAGCCTCCTGCTATATTTAATATCTTAATGCTTACTATTATGAACAGTAAATGTGCATATGTTATTTGACCATGTTTTCTTTCAAAGAATCAAATGGGACAATTAAATGTAGATAGTTTTCTTGTTGGCTCTTTGAAATGAAATGTTAGACTTACTTGTGTCATTTTCCAGAAACATAAAATAAGTTAAACAGAATTTCTTTCATGAGACTTTAGAAAATTCTAAAAGTAATGATAAAAGCTAAAAATTTATCCATGATCTGATCCCTCATATAAGTGCTATTATTGTCATGTTCAAGATAATCATGTACTGCAGACATATTTTTATTCTTAGGAAGCCATAAATATGAGTAAATATCAATAAATATTCATATACAATTTTATATGTTCTTTATTCAAGAATATCAGTACTATTGAAATTGAAGCAGAGCTTGAAAGAAAAACTATCATGTGCTAGGTATATGCTTACTCATAGTCATGGCTTTATCATTACCCCAAGATAGGTTCAATTTCTGCACCATCATTTTTAATCTAGCTCACCAACTGGATATCTTTTATAGATGTCAGAGTTATTAGATTTACCGTCTGCAAAATACTCATCATTGAGAATTATAGACCACTTAGAAGATTGGCAAGGACAAGCTAAAACTGAAAATAGGTCTCTCAACAGGCATGCAAAATCATAGCAGTGATTCAGTAAATTCTTAGAGCTAGTTTCCTTTCATGGTAGAAAATGGAGGCAGTTTATATTTGAGATTGTTTGCAGAATAAACACTGGAAGCAGAAAATTACACCTGTATTTATTGTCAAGCCACATTTGTTAGATCATGTGTTGTCCTCCTTTCTAGATAGACCCCACATTCTGTCAAAATATTATTAGCACAGCTGTCCTTTGTTGCATGGTGTTCAGTTCTGATCTGACTCCCAGAATTCTGCTGCTTTTGTGCTTCTCTCCCAGAGAAGTGGAAGCAATGCTTTAGAGATTCTAGACTGCATGTTAAGATTCTTTCAAAGTGTCTGAACCTTGTCAGTGCTCATCAATTTTACAAAGTAAAAGGAGAAATCACACTTAACCTTTAATGTCATTACATAGCTTGGGTCTTGAGTTGAGCAATAAAAGCAACAACTTGATGATAGAGGTTTACTGATAAACACTCTGTTCCACCATCTGTTCCACACCACCCCATGGCTGTTACTATGGAATGAGATACCTGGGCAGGGCTGCGGGGGTCATGGTACAATGGGGATGAAGAGGTGTGAACAGGCTAGGTGGTGTGGGAGCAGATGGTGGCTGGGAAGAGAGGCTCTCCATGGCACTGTTGGCATGGTTACAGAGAGGTGGGTGTACTAACAAGCTGTGCCAATTCTTGAATGTTTCAAAACTCCACTTGTGGCTTGTGGCCTCAAACTTTTACTCATTTGCTGTCATACAGCTTCTCCATTGCCAGCAGTTCCTTTAGAAGTCACACTTGTCTATAAGCTATTTAAAATATATTCTATATGTGTGCAATGTAATTAATATACTGGAATGAAGATAAATGTATGTGTACTGCCCTTGGTCCTTTCAGATGAATAATACTAGGCACATATCAAACTGATAAGGCTGTGTGTATGCATGTGTCTTTATAAATAGCTTAGTTCCTAAAAATCTTTTATATCACAGGAGCAATACTATTATAAAGTATTTAGCAGGCAGTCTCCCTTTTTGTACTTCGTTTGTGGGACTCATATGAGCAATTGCTTGTCTCATCTTCAGTTCCATTTCTGGTTTCCATTAAAAAATAAAAAGAAAGAAATGGCCTAATTTAAATTGAAATAAATCCTTGGCTAAAGTCTTATTTTTTCCCCAAAAATGCATCCACTGCAAATGTTACTGCCATTCCTAGTATTGAAAGTGTCCTTAGAGGATACACATAATGAGTTGATTTTAAGTTTTTGGCCATATGGCACGGTTAGAACAAAACATTGTATTAGGTCAAACCATATGTAGTTGCTGAAAGTCACCATTTTCAAATTGGGAAAAAAACAGTTTTGTGAGTTTCTGCCTGGTGTATATATTTTTATTATTACTTTAAATTTGGTTAGAAAAATTAAGCAATGACTTATAAACCCTGCAATGTATATTTGATCATCCAGCTAAATAAAGATAATAGGCAATTTGCCAAACTGTCTAGTCCAGATCAATTAAAAATATTGTTTGCCCAGTATGAAGTTCTATGTTAGAAGGGTTCTGAGAGCAAGATTTTCTTTGTTAATACATCTACTTTAAGGTAACTTTGCTATATACAAAAATATTTGTTTACACAGAGAGGTAGCTACAAGGTATCCTGTTAAAAAGTAAGAGGGTTTAATTTATGTGTTGTTCATTGGAATTTCTTGTTGAAAATTTTGTGTCAAATAAAAGTATTTAACTTTTCCCATGGTTCAACAATATAATCCTATTCTTCCACTGCTGCACCATCTGAAATGAAATGATTCTCTAAAGTATATTAATGATTGATATTAAATATCTGTCTTTATAGTCTAAATGTACTTATTTTTTTCAAACAGAGATGAAAATTCAATTGGGTTCTGTTCCAAGAATTTATATTTATATAAAGTTATTTCAACAGTGTCCACAGTATTTAATTACATCTCTGTAGCAAACATCATTTTATCACACAGAATGGAACACCACATTTGAAATTGTATATCAACCACATCAAGCTAATATAATTTTAAGGGAAGTCTGAATATCATATTATTTCTCTATCTATTCAGTTCTCTGAGTGTACAAGCATTTCTTCAAATATATTTAAATGCAGATCATTCTAATTAAATATGTTTTTCAATTGATAAGCAAACAGAATTTTCTTATGTAATCCATTTTTGTTAACTCCGTCACTAGAAATGTCATTATTTTTAACTTCCTGACAATCTGTTCTTATTTCATGTTTTTTAACCACTAAACCATGCGGGATAATTGATAATTAATAAAAATTCTCTGTAAATTTCCTAATTCCACTGGGTTAATTTGGTTCTAACATTTGGAAGCCATAACTTCAATTCTATGTTTAACTCTTTAAAGTTTAGTTGTTTCATTTGTAGGATCATGTAGTCATGGATAGAAACCCTTTGCCAATGGCATTTCAAATCACAGTAATTAGATGGCTTGGGTTTAATATTTTACTCAAGAGGCTGGGCAGGTAATATACTAATAGTAGAAAACATGTTGGTAAATTATTCCTGTTTCCTTTAGTTTAAAGTTAAAGGTAGACTACAAAAATAGGTATATCTTTACTATCAGGTAGAGTAGCAACTATTTTCTGACCACCTTAGACCCCAACAAACTATGCTATGGTACTTTCATGATGTTAGTGTATGTGTTTGCTTTAGGCTCTTGTCCTGGTTGGTAGATGTTGTTGTGATATCATCAGTTTTCAGCTTTTGAGGAATTTTAATTAAATAACAATAACTAAGGTTACTGTTTCCAATTAACACGCTTTTAACCAGTAAAGTCGTTATGTGGTGTTTCTTAACTACTGTCTGGTCATGTCATATCTGCTTAATCTTTTTATGTGTTAATAACCTAAGGGAAAGATTGAGATCATTAGATATCCTTCTGTAATTTAGCACTGTCAAGATTAAGGACGGGGATTGCGGCCATTAGAAGTAAAATGGTTTTATTTATGGACTGAGAGCAATGAGGCCCATCAATAAATTCTTTCTGCAGCTAATGATCCTCTGTCTCTCTAATTGTGTGCAAATGTGACAACAAGCTAATTTCCTTCATTTATTCTGGCAAGAAATAATGTTGAAACAGATATAGTTTGCCTATGTATTAATTTACTTCTTTGAATTGTGGTATGTGTTGATGAATGAAATTAAGGATTTCTATGAAAACTGATGACCTTTAAGGGAAATACTCTATAGTCCCTTCTAGATTATCAACATATGCCTTGGAGAAGACAGGGTGTTCTAGCATTAGATAACTTGAATATCAGTGACATCGTAATTCTTATACAAATCATTAGTTTTACTAAGGTAGCTAGCTGTCTCATAAATCCTTAACTCACAGTGATTGACAGAGTATACTAAGGATTGAAAATACCTTAGTAAGGGTTTTATGAAGGTTATAGCTCTTGCCATATTCTCCGCTTTATAATAGAAATGCTCATATCCCACCCCCTTATAATGAGTATTTTTAATGAACTTAGTGTGTTGACTGAGGCCCAGGACACCCTGGTTTGTAAAACTACTGGACTATCCTCAATACCATCCTATTTTTTTCTGAGCTCATTATTTGTGATATTATTTTTTTCATAACTCAACTGTACTTCTTCTCCAGAAATTCTGTGTTTTGTAATTTCTTTTATATAGCAAAATCATTTACTTCAGTTCTATATTATGTCAACCAAGAAATCACATTACATATATAAAGATATGTATTTTTTAAAAAGTTGTGTGGGTTCTCTTGAAAATTATTGATCAGGTCATTTTAAATTTGCTTTTATAACACATGTAATATATTAACCTAAAACATGGACTGAAATTTACAAAGGCTTCTGTCATCATATTCCTCCAGAACTTTGAATTTCTTGATATTCAAATTCAGAAACAAGTCTGGAAACTGGTTGAGAAGATGCATTTTTTTTTTTTACTATTTAGGGTATATGTAAGTGAAGTTTTGCTGAAAACAACATGAACTAAACCTCCTAACTTACATAAAAAATGTTGACATTCCATCCAAAAGATTGACATTTAAATCCCATTTACTATGTGCCTATTAAAACATTTAAAAATTGTATTTTTTATGAATTTTTACTGTAACTGATCTTTGTGTTTGAGCCTCCTTGTTTTCTGATTATCTTTTTCATTTTAAGACATGAAAAATTGACTGTTCACTCGTATTCACAAAAACTGTTAATAAGTTCTATTATTTCTCTTTGATATAAAATGTCATTGCCTGTTTATACCTCTGTGTGTGGATGAGGAACTAGGCATCAAACCCAGGGCTCCCATGAGTTAGAGAATTAGGCCCTGATTTGGAATTCTGCCACTATTCAACATCTCCAGCCAACATATTTATATATTTGAAAATCTTTTCCCTTTCCCAAATATAAACTCATAGGCTATTGTCATTTTACCCAGTTATATTTTTTAATTGCTATAAACAGAGAGGGTTTCCATCAGAACCTAATCACAGCAGGTTCTAAGATAAAAATACGATTTAATTATTCCAAATAATTGTACATTCTTACAGATGGGATAGTATTTAAATTTTTTCCAATAATAAACATTTAAAGAATAGTGGAAGAATCAAATATTTGTGAGGCAGGGTAGATTATAATATAAAGATTCTAAGAACTAAAAAAGCAGAGACTGAGCAGTGTTGTCATACGCCTTTAATCCCAACTCAGGAGAGGGGGGGGGATACCTTTTTCTGTACTGTACTACAAATGTCTGAAATAGAAGAATGACATAAGAAGAAATTGGTAAGAATTATTAATGGAATGACCTTTCCACCATAAATTTGAGAGTGGTTGATGAAATGTAAGACTATCAAGTAAACACTGAATTACAAAATGCATGATATAATTAGAAACCTGCCAGGACATGTTTGGGAACAGTGAAATAAAAGCACATACTTGAAAGAATATAATGTCACTATATTCGCAGTAGATGAACTAAATGGATTCTGATTTGGTAGCCTAGAGTCAAAACTTATTCCATCATCTGTACATTGCCACAGTTATACCAACATTCATAAATCCCAGTCATACAGTTTACCCATACAGTTATCTAAAGAACACAAATCATGAGAAGTTTGTGTGTGTGTATTACCAACCTATATGTTAATATATAATATATATGTTAATATATTCATATATGTATATAAATTATATACTGATATATGTTGTTATATAGTATTATATTTTAATATATTAATATATGTGTTAATATGTTATAGAATGCATTATATTTGCATGATATCCATATAGAAACTATACTAATAAACAGTCAGTCATATAATATAATTAGCCTTAATAAAACAGCTCAATATTCTGAGTTGGCTATAAGACCAACAAATCTATTACAGTATTATGAATCAACATTATATGTGAATTTGTGGGAATTTTTCTATATATCCATTTTTTATTCAAGAGACCCTATACTATATACTTTAAGTAACAAATGACTCTGACAGTAATAACTTTGTTCAAACTATTCAATATTTATTTCCATAGTCTGACTGTATATAATGCACTATGGTAAACCTATGAAACAATACAAAAAACTACTCTTACCCTTAAGCAGGGAAAAGGAATATGATTTTGTTGCTAAATATCATAGTAAAAGGTTACATCAGGTTGACTTGTAACCAAGAGAAAGATGTTAAATAATTATCTCAATATAGGTTTTAGCTGTCAACTGCAGTGAGGCCTCACCTGTATGAGACCTTTGGTTAGAGCCTTACCACTGCAAAAGAAAAAGATGAAACTAAGTATTAAAACAAAACAAAGTTCCCCTAGCTCATGGAACTTACTGCACTTGATGAGTCCACAGGCTAATTCCTAATACCCACACGGAGGCTCACAACCTTATCTCATTCCAGTTCGAAGAGTTCTGATACCCTTCTCTGACTTCATGAGTTCCTGCATTGATGTGGTGAATGTCTGTGTGTGTGTGTGTGTGTGTGTGTGTGTGTGTGTGTGTGTGTATTCTGATATATACGCATAGACAGACCGACAGACAGATTGATAGATAGATAGATAGATAGATAGATATTTATTTAAAAAGAGGTAGTAATCAGATAGTGGACTGATATGTTACATAATCATATAAAATTATACACTTGTGATCCAACTTTAAAATGACCTGTGCAAAAGTAAAGATCCTTAAACTATTTGTTACTCCATAGTGAGCCCAAATTTATGATAGAAAATTCAGCAGTAGTTTTTCTACCTAATATATAAACTTTAACTGCAAGTAATATGAGCCCTTGAGTCTCAAAATGATTGAGGTCATGTACTAGATTCTGTGTGTACAGGAGAAAATTTGAAAATATTTTTATGAGAAAAAAAATTCCTGTGGGAAATGAAATCTGTTGATATATGTTAAGAAAGACAAGGAATAAAAAATATCCAATGTTGCTTGTTGCTCTGGTGCTACTCATTAGTGTGTGCTCACTTTTTTTCTTCCTAAGATCATACCCTTTGCTAGGCATCAATATTCTGCTAATGGAAAAAAGAAAATGCGCAGTTTACAATTATATAAATAAGACATAGTTTTGCTATTTCTAAAAAGTGATAGAGAGAACTCTTCCCCTTAAATGAATAAAATCTCAAATGAAATTGGAATCGCTGTACCTCTCTACTCATTAAAGGATGACATTACCAACAATTTACAGAGAAGAATCTGTCAAAATGCAATAAAATGAGATTATCTTGGCAAAATTGAGATTTCTCTTTCTATGTCATGCTAAAATTGTAGCTGAGAGCTGGCCTTTATAAGATCAATGAGGAATTTCTGTATGAACCATGATTTACTTATTTTAAGAAGTGATTTAAATTATAGTTTATTATCCACACCATAGAGAGAAAGAAGTAATATGTATAATACAGATGTACCTTGGTTCATGTATATATTAAAGGAGCACAGCTTAATACTTCATTCTCTACAGACAGCAAGGTAGCTGTGTTGATAAAAACTACTTTCATTTTGAGTTCACCATTGAGATTATGGCTAATTTTTATATTTAGGCAACATGTATATTTAGTTACCTTGGCAGTTCCATACTAATCTGTAGTACTTATATGTATCTATCTTAAAAATATCTTCCTTAGTGTTCAGGTTATTAATCATATTCATTAGTTTCTAATTACAGTCAGTAACCTATGGTAGCTTTTGGGACTTCATATATAATAGAAGGTTTTAATTTTAAATCATCAAATCAAGAAGTGATATGGTGATATCACTGTTCTAAGAGTTATTTCCCCCCCCCCAAGGTATTATGTTGCTGGACTAAAAATATAAATACCAGTTTTAACAGTTAACAAAACGAATTTAACAGTTAGATAATTGTAAGCTTCAGAAAAGTTCCACTCCCAATAAAATGACAAGGACAGATGCCAATTAAACTATCATGATGGAGCAAATTGAAATATATTATCAGCACACCCTACTAAAAACACTGTTGTGTGTGTGTGTGATTTCTTAAAAGATGGATCAAAGCATGTTCGAGAAATAATGATGTGTGCCTTTTGTTAGCTCGTTGGAACTACTTGATAATATGCTTTAAAAATATATAAATAGCATGACATAGCTATCCAGCTAAGTAATGAGAGCAAAAAGAATACCACAACAGAAACAAGACTATTAGAAATAGATGCCAGTTTCTGAGGGAAAGCGGTCTTCTAAAGTTGCATATGCTATTTATGAATCTTTAAGACAATGTGTAGTTGGACTTAAGAATGGAAGACTTACTTAAGTAAGAGGTTGTTGCTTCGATATAGAGATGTTCAACTTCTTTATTATAACAAAATCATTTATCAAAGAAAAACACATTAAGAAAAAGAGCTCTGAGAAAAAAAGAGCAAAGGGTCCTGGCAATTGCTTCCATCTAAATGGCAAGAAGCAACATAAAAGGCAGGAAATGAAACTGAAAAACCCAAACTCAATTTAAATTGAAAAGAATCTGCATTTGGAGTCCAGGTAATATTATACTGAGCTAAATATGTATTCCATGTGTAAAGTAATCATTTGTTTACCTAAAAGAATTGAAATTCTCACAAATATTAAAATAAAGGTTCCCAGATCATGTAGTTATATAATAGTGTCTAAAATCAAGCATAATTCTTTATTCTAGGTGAATGATCTTACATTAACCATCACTGTTGTTTGCTGTAGAATACAGAGATTCTTGTGGAGTTTGCTGTGAAATTTTATTTTATACTTTTTTATTAAATATTAATATTAAAATATATTTACATCAACTTTTCATCTTCCCTTCAGGCCCTCTCAAGTTTCCTCCCTCCTCTTCTCAAATTGGTAGCCTGTTCTTTCTGATTTAGTATTGTTACATATATAGATATACATACAATCTGCTGAATCCACTTATGTTGTTCCTGGGTATGGCTTCAGGGCTGACAACATTTATTGAATATCCTATTAGGGGACTCATACCTGGGAACAGCAAACTCCCACTCTCAGCAGTCATCCTCTACCTATAGTTTCTTGTCCAATGACATTACATGTCTGTTGACAATTGGCATTGTCTCTCTCTTGTTTATGCAGCTGTTATTAAGAGAGAAGTTTTTATAGCAGCATTTCTGATATTCTGGTTCCGACACTCTTCTCGTTACTTCCTTGTTGTTCCTTGAGCTATACATACAAGAGGTGAGATGTAGATTAGTCCATTGCTGCCGGGCTCCGCGTGATCTAGTTGGTCTCTGTATTGTGTCCAGTTGTAGGGTATTTTTGTTTATTTTTTTCCATTGGCTCTAAAGGAAACCTTGTTTGAATGTCTACAGTTATCTTTGAATACTAAAATAAGATTTAGAACATAATTATGAATTATGCTGGCCTAGCAATGTGGCTGTAGTAGATTCTCTTGTAAGATCCATTACTTCAATAGCTGGCAGTTGGCTAGGTTACTCATACTAGGCATTATTTCCCTCCTGTTGAGGAGGCCTGAAATCCAATTAGACAGCTGTTGCTTACTCCTGGCATGTGAGTGCCACTTCCTGCATCTTTATGGATATCTTGCCATGTGATCATTGTTGTAGTTCATAGGTGTCACAGCTGGGTAGGAGTACTAAATGTTTTCTCTCTGTTGGCAGCTTGCATGGTATTTAACGTGGAAGGGATTTTTCTACACCATTTCTTGCTTTCTAAATATTCCTTCCTTCCATAAAATTTTAAGGTGCAGCCCTGTTCATATACCAAGTTGGTTCCTAGGGCAACATTAATAGTACTATCAACTAAACTTTTTTATAATATCATGAACACCCTTTACAAAGAGTCTCAAATCATTTTTACCTTGATATCCCTACACACACACACACACACACACACACACACACACACACACACAGAGTCAGCAAGGCAGGCAGTATTCATCCTGCTTTGTAAATGAAAAACATATAGGACAGGAGACTATGCATATTACCCAAAATCATATGGAAAATAAATGAGACTTAGGCCTTCTGAATAGTACACCAGCTCTCTGTTTTTGTTACTTTGCAATTGTGCACTTGTTATACAGTTACCTAGGATCCTATGAAAAATTTTAGGATTTCGTCAAAGCAAATTATCAAGGTATATGATGAATTTGCTATCTATTATATAGAATGAAAATTTGCATAGTTGGGATTGCATACATTGCGTCATGAATCTAAAGTTTATGATGGCTCTTTTGGATTTATTTTGAGCCTGATTAATTCTTTCTGGCTTTTCTTGAATGAATTATCTTTTAAATAGCCCTTGCTGATACTTCCTGAGTTTCAAAGAGTTAATTGGATTACAAACCATGTTGAGATTGCACCCAGGAAATTATTCACATATCTCTTAACATCAGGATTGCTGTTTATTTTTTAATCATTATGAAGTCATTTCTGTGGTATTTAAAATGAAATATATCAAGTAAACATTCTATATTATTACTAATAATTCAGTGCAGTTGTAAAATACTTAAAAATCCTCCCAATGATACAATCCCATGTTAAAAATTTCCAAGTGTGTCTCTGTGACTTATAAATGCAATGTTATTTGAGTAAGTAAAAACCGCTTTTACAATAACATGTCATTATCATTTTGTAAATCATTCCCAAACATTTCTTTATTATCTATCTTGAAAATATGAGAAAATAAAATTCTTGAAGAGGTTTACGTGCATGCCATTGGAAGAGCCAAAATATATTTTTATTGATCTGCATCTTGTCAGAAAATATCACTGTTAAAATATGCTTGTCATCTTTTCCTCATCATATCTCCTTCCAAAGACTTTTTTCCTACTTCTAAACCTTTATCCAAACAAGGAATGATGCTAAAATGTCAACCATGAAAAAATTTAAGTAAACAGAGAAGCAGTATGAAACAAAAAATACTAAATATTTCCTTTTAGTGATTATTAAACAAATGTTGATGAACTCAAAATTTTTAAAGCTACCATTTCCCATAATTGGGCCTCAGTTCCATCACCATGATTTTTTCTTCCCATTTCTGATTCCATAAAACATGTGACCATTAGACTTTTCTACTAAATGACACATGGCTGCCATCAAAAGCCCTATCATTAGAGGTTCTATTTTATGTACTTGCTTCCTCCCTTCCCATGGCTCTAACGTTACTGCCTTTAGTTATACTCTCCCAGTTTACTCTGTCTTCCCTTCTAGTTGCACTTGTTATACAACATACACATTTCAATCATAATATCCGACATCAGTACCGTATCTTTCCTTAGGCCATCTTACTTTTTCATCCTTCTTTCTTTTTGCTATTTTCAAATACCAACTTCTACCTAGGAGACGGAAGTCACACTGTCAACCTAATGCAATCAAATTTTTATCTATACATTGCCATGAAGTCAGAATGGCTTGCCATTTTTGCTCCTCTGTTCTCTGTACTCTCAAAACACAGGAGTCCATTTTCTATATTCACAATAAATCTTCTTATTTCTTTGTGAATGGGAGAATATCACTTTTACTTACTGTCCTATCTCTCAAAAATATATCATCCCTGTCCTTTAAAAATCATTTTTTTAATTTGGTATTTAGTAGCACTGAAGTCTAACAATGACTCTAACTTGTTTCAAACAACTTATAACAACATAAACCCCATGAAGGACACTGCTGTGCCATTATTAGCCTCAAAATTATTTAATGTTATGTATGTACATTAGAAGAACACCAGCTACCTGATACTGCTATACTTCTCATGTTTGGAACTACTGTTACCCTACAACCTCTTGACCCTAAGAGAGAGTAGAGCAAAGTGGTTAGAAACATAGGCTAGATTATATAACTTTGGAGATTGTTTCTGCCACTTATGGGTTATATGACCTTGAGGACATTTTTAATGTGTAGGTTTCTGATATTGAGTTAATAACAAGATGTTTTGTATAGGGACATATTGAGGATAAAATGTGCGTAGGAAACATAATTATTAACACTGAGACCTATAGCTTTGTAATTTCTTGAACTACATTAATTTCCTTTTGAAAGCCTATTGTAGCTATAGGGAAATCATTTATAATGAATATGTTCGGGTCAGTTCTTAAACCTTTAACAAACTCCAGGAGTAAGCCATATAGTGACATAACAGAGAGGTTAATTGGGATGAAAAATTTGATTTAGATTTCTCTGTCTTAGTTTATAAAATGATAATTTGGCAATTGAGAAGAAATTTGTTTTCCTTTCTTGTAGCTGATTTTTCTGCTTTTATTGCCTGGAATTATAGGATCTAGCTATTGAATTTCTGCATGCTTTGTGTTGGTTATGTTTATATTTTATTTACTTTTACTTTAAGAGTTTTAGAAGAAAATATCCGCAGTATGCTTTGTTCTTGTCTACACTTTTGCTATATAAAAACATATTGTTCTTTATCCTCCATCCTTCTATAGGAATATAGTCTTGTTGATTTCTGTGGAAGAAACTTACATGATCTTCTCTACATTGCAGAATTGATTATATACATTATACCCTTTAAGAGATGGAAAGAAACTGTCTCTGCAAAATTATCTTTCAGTATCTTTTAGTATTATACTTAAGGAAATATCTAAAAGATAGAAGTCTGGCTCTGTGCTCTTCTTTATTCTATGACATTCTATTCCATATTTGATTTCTCTCTCTCTCTCTCTCTCTCTCTCTCTCTCTCTCTCTCTCTCTCT